>JANHGL010011585.1:44452-63409 GCA_024611195.1 Ceyx melanurus | reverse complement strand
GGGGGGAAAGCGCGAGAGGGCGAAGAAAGAAGAGACGAGAGGAAGGGGAGAAGGAAGGAAGGAAGGAAGGAAGGAAGGAAGGAAGGAAGGAAGGAAGGAAGGAAGGAAGGGGGAGAGAAGAAGCAATACCCTGGTGGGCCCACTGGGAGCTGTAGTAGGTAAGAGCTTCTAGGACTGCAACAGCCTCTGCTCATACAATGCAGATTTGCAAAGATGAGTGAAGGACCTACCAGCTGGCTGAAAAGTGAAGGAGCACACACATATTTTACATTTGCATCTGCTTTTATAAGGGTATCTGGGCACCATTTCATCCTTTTCTCGACTCCTTCACACTTGTCCCTTGGTGTGTATTGTGCATATGTCCTTAAGAGTGGAAGCAGCAGCAAATTAATAATTTCTGGAACTAAAAGCACAGAAAACCTAGAACCTAGATGTGTGGATCATATATTTTAAAATATTATACTGTAGAAAACATCTTCTATATGGTGTAAAGCTTTTGTCCTTCCCGTAGCTTAGACTGAGCCAAACACCTCCCTAACAATCAGGGTCAGCAGTGGCAGGGCTGCCTCAGGGTAGCAGGGCAGGGCCTGGTGGGCAGGGCCTGGCACTCAGGGCCTGTCCCACTGCTTCAGGCCAGCACATTGCACACCTCCAGGGGAAAGGGCTGGGCCATGGCTGGGCCATTGGACCATTGGTGGACCTGTCTCAGTGAGGCCCATGTCTGGGCAGGGCTATGGGAAGCTGAAGACTTGCCCTGCTGGGGTGTCACTGAGGCAGGGCCCAGTGGCCCCAGGGGCTGAAATGGGGTCCTGGTCATGGGCAGGTGGGGGGAGTCCTGGCAGGGCCTATTGGTGCCTTCAGTTTCCTAAGTATTAATGTAATGCAAGGAATCAGTCATAAATAGCAGCTGGTTTAGGTGGTGTTTGGTATGCTTTTTTTTTTTTAATATTTTTTTTTAATCACTGAATTGTTGAAAGTAGCATCTGTTGCTTAATATGTAGACAATAGCAAAGGCAAGAGGGAGTGCTGGTAATAGAGCTCTCCCTTAATTAATTTCATTATAATATGATGGAAAACTACCACTTTGTGTTGGCGGGGAGGAGGAGGAGAACATCCCTTGCCCCATTGTCCAGTTGCAGTTGGCACAGGAATGGAGGCCTGAAAATCAGGAGTTGGTAGTGTGCTTGGTTCTGTGAAACCCAGGTAACATAAAAGCCCTTACATTGCAGGTGAAAAATCATACAGTCCCATTGCTGTTATTCTGACTTGTGTTGTACAGGTAAAATATTTGTTGCATAAGAAGCAAATATATCATATATGTTTGTGAATATATCTATGATTTGTGACAGCTTCAAAACCCACTGCTGATTCAAAAGTAGATCAACATCACACTGGGTACTAAACATTGTATTTTGATGTCTTAAAGTCACCTGCCCTGCAGTAGTATACATATATATATATACATAAGTACATATCATTTCTTCTATTCAAACCCAGCCAACCTCTGCTTTGTCCATATGGCTGAGCCTCTAAAAAGAGGACAACTTGCAGAAAACATGTCAAAGCCATTGATTTGTTAAGCTGAATGCTTTTCTCTTTGACTGGCTCTGTGTTATACTCTCCATGCAAATACTGGGAACAGCAGGCCAAGAAGCTCTGTGTGTAAAATACAGATTTGTATTCCCTATTACTCAGTGTGGTATTTGTGCTTCTGCCTGGATGAGATGCTTAGTTTGAGAGACAGGTGGAGAGTAAATGGGATCAAAGAGACTTAGAGGAGTGTTTAATACATATCTACAGCTATTTGCTTGGCAAAGATGATGACGTTCCATTTCATGCTAATTCTTTTTGCAAAGCCAATAAAAGAGCAGATTTTTTTCTTACAGGAACTGACTTAGAAATCTAACAGAGTAGACTGTCTTGTGAGGTTTCCTTTTTTATTTTTTTTTTAACAGGTATCACATAAAACCTAGGTTGTTGTGACCTTATTCTTCTCTACAATTAAGTATAGAGGTAACAGATTTTAAGGACAAGAGGTGAAGGATTACTCAGGAGAGTGCCAGTAGAGATACTTACATTTGAGAGTATGATTTGATGAAGAATAAAGCAGAGGAAGATAAGCAGTGGTGAGTAATATTTTCTGTACTAACAAAAGGGAGAATTTCCTTGGTGAAGAGAAAATGTCCTGAGAGTGGACACCAGTTTCTGAAATATGTGCTCTCTAAGTTTGGTTGAAATATGGTTTAGGGAATAGAGGAGTAACCAAAACCTTGTTGTATTTAAATCTCATAAGGAAATTCAGACTTCTGTGAAACTGATTGTAAAACTGATCTTGACTATGGTGGAAACAAATATCTTTCAGTTTCAATACAATAACAATAACATTTGCTTCTAGAATCTGGTAGAGAGAACAAAAGAAAGCAGAAAATAAATTGCCACAAGGCAATAAGAAAAATTGCAATTTGCAGCTGTTGCTGGCATGGATTAAGGGCACTCTTGCACAGCTATAGTGCTTATAAATGATAAGGCATAATGTCTCAGGAGTAACAATAGGCAATAAAGATAATTTACTTATGTCTCAATTATCCTGTGTTTTCACATCCTACTTAATCAACCTAAGATTTATTTAACTTCTTTCTGACAGCTGACCTGCTTTTTTTGTTTCCAGTCCCCCCATAAAAGCAGATGGGGGAATGGGAGACCAAAATACACAGATGATTTAATGCACAGATGCTTGTGGACAGCAAAGCTGAATTAGCTTTGTCTGATTAAATATATTCTGAAAAGAACACCTCAGTTGACAATTACTGCTTAGTATACCAAAGCCAAACAAATTACATGCTTTCTAAAGAAGAAATTCAACAATATTTTTTCAGCCTTCTAATCCTAACTGTGCATATGGTCTCATATAAGCCCATACTCTGTTGCCAGCAACTGTGATATCAAGAACTTTATTCCATTATGAAAGAGAAGAGATGATCAAAGTTGGAACAAATGAGGTAATTGTGACCTAACATGTCTTGTTTGGTGAATAGTCACACATTTGCTTGTAAGTTCTTCAAGGCAAGGATTCTCTTTTTGCTCTTTATACAGCATAAATGGCACAAAAGGAATTTGTGCCATGACTAAATCTCAAAAAACTACTGCAATAGAAATAAAAATGAAACATATAGGGGAGGATTATATGTGCTTCAGAAAAAAAAATATTAGTTAATTGTTCCTTTAAATGTACTTAAAATTCCTAACTCTGTTCTCTCTTTTTTTCTAATAATGTCAAAGAAACATTGACAGACTGCTTGTAAAACTGGCTTGTAAATGATCACTGAGAATGAGTATTTATTTTAGCATGCCCAAAATACAAGCAGTTATTTGATGTTGCAAGCTAAGATGGCCAGTTTGATTTAGTACACTGATGCACTCCCACTTGCTCAGCAAGTCTGGTGCTTGTACTACCCCAAAAAACTACAGTATTTAAATTATTGGCTGTATTAATATTGATTTTTTCTTTTTTTTCCTTTTTTTTTTTCTATTAATGGTGCTAAATAATTGATATTCAGCTTGAGTTTAATATGTAGAAAATATAATTAGTGCTAAATTAGCTTTTGCAGCTTTTTGGTCAGTAGACTGACATTTCACAGCCTGCCTGGCTGAAATCACTTTCAGCTCATTGAAGATTTTCTCACTTCATTTAGCTGTTAAACACTGGCATATGGGTTTCTGAACAGTTTTCTTATTCACATAGATCCTCAGAGGAAGCTAGCAGTGAAAATAGTATTAAAATAAACAAAGAAATCTGATTCACATAAAGTTAAGACAATTTAAGACTCGTGTTGGATATGCTGGAACTGTCTTCAAGTCATCAGAAGAAGGTTTGATGGAAGTGATGAATGAGTTTCTCACACTCCCTGGCAATCTCCTGGGAAGGAGCACTTCTCAGAGGCAAAGCACAGCATAATCACCTAATTATAACTGATTAACTTTTCTATAACCATGTCTCTGTACTTGCCAAACTACAGTTTGGTTGTACACTACCACTCAATTGCTGCTGAAATACTCCTCAGGTACCAATGAGTATTGTGAGGCAGTTTGAGGAGTATGGGAATTAAAAATAATATGAGCATCAGTAGATGTTTCTGATCAGATGAAATCCTGGTACATTTAACTTCTTAGCTACCTGCTGTTAACTTCTGAAAACTGATATATTACCATTTTCCTACTAATTAATTTTATTGAATACCTGTCTGTTTGCTGATATTAGTAGGACTGCAAGACCTGCAGTTGAGTTCTGCTCTGTCTGCCTCTCACAAGTGACTTTCTTGTGCAGCAGAGAGTTTGTGTCACACTGTTTTCACTGGCATATCCTCACTCATCTGGAATGAGTCTAATTCTGGGGTGATATTTTGACTTATCAGATCTGGAAATGGATCATTCTTTAGGTGGAGAACTGAATGAGAACTGAAATGATTTTAGGGCTTGTTTCTGTTAGCTAAAAAAAAAATGGGGTGAAGGGAGAGTGGGTAACAAAAAGCAGGTGGGAATTGTAAAAACAAATTGTTGCAGTTAGGGGCAACTGAAATCTGGCTTGACCAATCTTATTCTCATATTTTCATATTCACTTTATGGGTCAGTGATGACAGGACTGTGCTTTGAGTAGACACAGAAGCTGCAGGAAAGAAAGCTGTCTAACATTACCCTATTATTAAGCTGAATTTCATTAGCTTGTGTTGTGAATCCTGAATAGAATGGAGGATATTTTCATGTGTTAATCTTGGAGAGAAGATTTATATCTAGAGGAATTACTCTTAGTTTACTTTAGATAAAATAACTGTAAAAGATTGTTGTCAAGATACTGAAATACTATGAATGTGCCCCATGTATCAACTTCCCTCCTGAGATTTATTACACCAGCATTTTTTTTGAGTGATATCACTTTTATTTAAAAATATCTAATGAAATATTTCCTGCTATTTCAAAGTAAAAAAAAAATCCACAGTGTACCACCTGCTACAATATCTGTGTATAAAAATAACAGTCACTAATTATACTGTGCTAGTGAGGAGGGGGATGACATGAGAACTGAATTAGATTTCATAACTTTAGCAAAAGGTACATTTTTAAGATAAGAACAGCTTCAGTTCAAATAAACAGAAACTGGTATGAATAATAACAATATGGGGTTTTGCCTATAAAAATATCTTCAGCAAGCTTGGTAATTCAAGTCCTTGCAGAAGGCTTGCAGTGTGAGATGTCTCCTGGGCTCTGGAGTGGTTTGTGGTGGACTGTTTAGCACTGAATATTCATAATTGTTTTTTTCTGCCATATTTTGATACACTGTCCATATGAATCCCAAAACTGGGTTAAGCATCTGAAAGCAGCTTAATCATCTGAAAGTTAATTAAGATCTCTCTAGTCAAGCATGTATTCCATCTTTTCACTGGAATTTAATTAGAAATAGGCCTATTAGCCTATTATAATTATTCTGATTCTGTAACAAAAACAGATATAGGCAGCATTTTCATGTTGCAAAAGACTTAGGAAATTATCCTGCACTGAGTAACTTCACTTCTGAAATTCAGGTAACTGTTTTGCTTGGAGAGAAGCAGAAGCAGATGGTGCATAACCAGCAGCAGAGGCAGCAGTGACATGGGTATTTAATCAATAAAAATGTAGACCTCAAAAAAATCTGGTAGGAAATAGCTTTGAGTATTTGAATGATGCCCAAAATTTGAACTAATAACCTTAAAGGCACAGTAGAAACAAAACAAAACAAACTCAAACAACACTACAGAAAGTTTCCTGATTTCTGTGGTAAACTAGAATTGTCAGAAACCTTTATTAGTAGGGAAAGATGACCAAGAAATTAATAGAATCATAGAACTGTCTGGGTTGAAAGGCACCTCTAGAGGACACCTAGTCCCACCCCCCCTGCTGAGAGCAAGGACATCTTCAACTAGAGCAGGGTGCTCAGAGACTCATCAAGCCCCACCTTGAATGTCTCCAGGGATGGGGCCTCAACCACCTCCTTGGGCAACCTGTTCCAGTGTCCACCACTCTCATGGTAAAGAACTTCTGCCTTATTTCTAATCTAAATCCACTCCTTTCTAATTTAAAACCATTGCCCCTTGTCCTTTCTCTACAGGTCTTTGTAAACAGCCCCTCTCCAGTCTTTTGATAAGCTCCCTTCAGGCACTGGAAGGTGGCTCTAAGGTCTCCCTGGAGCCTTCTCTTCTCCAGGCTGAACAACCCCAGCTCCTTCAGCCTGAGAGCTGTTCCAGCCCCCTGATCATCTTTGTGGCCTCCTCTGGACCTGCTCCATCAGGTCAGACTGATTGAGTCATCACCACAGATTAAACTTCAATACTACCAACGTTTGCTGCACAGACCTCATCTCCAGAGTTTATAGATGAAATGATATTGGCAGTAGGTTGATACCTCATGCTGAACAGCTTTAAAAACATGGTTAATATGTCCAACAGTTGTCTCACTGGTTAAGACTGTGATAACCTCATTTTGAAAAAAAAAAACCTGAACTGTTTTGATTAAAACTTCCCCCTCAAAAATTCATCCAGAGGCAGGTGTCCTGTGCAGGAGCTCTCTAACTCAGCAGCAAACACTAAAGTCTTGGTAAAGAGGCTCTCAGGATAGGAAATATCACATGGCATCAGTTCTAGCTGCCAGCTTCACTTTTCTTGGTTATGCTAAAAAAAACCCCTATTATTTTAGCTACTCTGTGGGTGCAGTCAAGTGGAGAGAACTGCTGTGGGGTGATGGATACTCATCTGAGAACTCCTCTGGCCATTGGAATGAAATGTTTCACAGCAGTGAAGATCAGAATGATCTTAACCTCAAGCAGTGAATGCTCCTCCTCTCTACATCCCCTTCCTTCCTAGTGAAATTCTGAGTGCTTGAATCAGTGGGTGTGAGTTTTGCTACTGATTTCTGCAAATCCAGAGAAAAAGAATGAATATTTATTGCCTCCTTCCACTTTTCATTTGTCTGATAAATTATATTTCACATGAATTCTTAGACAGGGCTACGAAAACTTTTCGTCTCCTAGGAAAATTAATTTTTTTTTCTGTATTAATATTACACACCCCAGAATCTTTGCCATTGATGTGGATGCTTCTTTGAATGGCAAAGCAGATGACAAAACTTAAGTGTGACCTTTTTGTTCCTCTGATCCAAGGTTCAGGGAAAATCTGCTGGCATTTCCACTCAATGTCTTGCACATTAGAGTCTAATATATTTGTATTTTTCTTCCCTACTCTTGTGTGCACAAAATAAATTTGATTTAGAAATGATCAGGTGAACAAAATAAACCCACTGGAGATTTTTCTTGAAAAGAAAATGAGGATAATTCTATGTTGAATAAATCTGTGTTGAAGTGTTAAGGAAAACAGTTGTACTGTTGTAGTGTTGAAGTTTGAATATCAAAAGGCTGAAATAAATAGTTTATTGGTTTATTACTGATACAGAAGCAGAATTCTAAGTCATCTCAGTCATGAATAACTTCTTTAAAAGTCCTTTTGTAAATATTTTTAATGGAAAAAAAAAAAGGAAAATCTCAGCCCACTCCAACATGGGGCAAAACAGATACTGATTGCAAAAGGAAAATTTGCTCTCCTCCTGCATTTTACTGACAGCACCTCCACTGGCATTCCACCTTATTGTAAAACAACACTGTCTTGGCAGATCATACCCTGCAACAGAGCTTCCCACCACCTCTCCAGCCTTGGATATATGGATTGTATGTTCCAGCATGTTATGAAATGCTTTATCCAGAGTGCCAAATTAAAAATGTAGCAATGAAATTAAACAAGAATTAAGTAGCAGAAAAAAATTCACAAAAATAACTGTTAAAAACACATAACAAAACAGAAATCTCCAGTGAAAAGTAACAAAAAAAAAAACAGTTTAGTCTCTCCCTCTTGATCCTTAAGTGATGGATGAAAAATACATCTGGAAATTAGCCTGGGAACTAAGATTCACAACTGTAATGGATGCTAAAATTCAGGGAGTCAATAGAAAAAGCTTTGGCAGTGTTTCCTCCATATCCTCTATGAAGAGCTCACAGTTCTGTAGGCAGTAATTACTAATTTCTTGTCCCATGGTGCCTAAAATATTATCACCTCTCTTTCTCATAATGTTCTCTTCTGTTCCCTTGCTACCAACTGTCCTTTTCCTTGAAAAGGACTAATTCAATTACATTAAAATCAGAGTAATGCTTCATGCTCTTGGCTTAGCTTGGAGATTTAGAACTGAAAAAGGGCTTGTGAGCTTGAGAGGTTGGAAATTTTTTTCCCACCTCTATCAATCAAAGCTGCCTTTAAAAACCTGGTCTTGTTTATATCCTTGGAGCATCATAAGCTACAACATTGCATTACAAATGCAAAGCACCACTGGTGGCTTAAAAAAATTGTGCATGCAATCTAAAATTACTGAGAACACAATTCTGCTCAGAGTCTTGTTTCAGTAGCTTTATTTTTAACTTAAAAACCCAAAAAAAAAAAAAGGCTTACATTTGGACCTCATACAGCAATGGTTGCACAGGGCATAGCAGCATGTCTGACTTCTGGTGAATTAGACTTAATTATTAATTAACCCAATCATTGCTTTCTCTCTTCTTCCTCCTGCCCTCCCTTGGCTTTGCTGGTTCCATTGTTTATTGGCATCTGTTCCTGTCAACATCTGCCTGTGACTGTTACAGATAAGCTGAGCTGCCAGATCCCAGGCAAGGAACCATAGATAGGAGGTGAAGAACAGATCTTCTATTGTCTTTTTACTAGAAATTAAGTAGTATTTCTATAGTATTTCTATATAAAAGAATAAAAACTGTTCAATAGCTGTATTGGTCAGTAATCTGTATGTCAGCTTTCATCTAAAGAAGATTCAGCATTTTATTAATAATACATTTTATTGTATTATTAGATACAGCAAAGCAGATAGTGTAACAAAAATGCATATTACTAAATGTTATTCATTCAGACATTGTGTCATTCTTGATACCTCTTTGAGTTGGTTAAACAGCATACTGGGAGGTAAAACAGAAGGCAGGTAATATTGTTTTATCTATTATATGCTAATTTCAGCATTTCAGTATGAGACCTATTCAGGCATTCATGTTTATTTCACTGATTTTCAAGCCTCCTGTTCTTTAGCAAAATGCCCTTAAAATGTGAAATAGTCTTCCTGGGTAAGTAATAAATAATCTGATTTCTTGGGTTTTCTAAAGCAAACCCTGACAGAAAAATCAGTCACGGGTAGCAGATGGGATGATATGTCTAATATATCTCTGATTTCTCCTTTTTCTGTGATTAAGTTGCATACAGACATCTTGAATATCAAGTTTTATATTTTTATATTTGGATATCCATATAAAAAGCTGCTATGAAGGCCATGAAGAGATTTTCAGGGATTAGCAAGTGCTGGCTGGGACTTTCTGCATTACTTAACACACTGTATCCCTACTTCAGAGCACTGACTAGTTGCTTTTGTCTCTTCCCAGATTTTTCTCCATGAAAGCCATCAGTGCTCCTGACTTGGTAAGAACAGTCAGTTTTTTCCCCATGTGATACTCATGCTATTGATCTGAACAGAAACACACTTTTACTGCACTTGCTGCTGTGCAGAATGTGTCTCCAGAGCAGTGACTTTGCTCAGTCTTGGTACCTTCATTCTTAAGGGCCTTTTCAAAATGTAAATCAGAGACCAAGACTACAGAATCATCAATTTTAGAGCACATGCTAATTGCAGAAATGGGAGATGGTTGAATGGTATGTTGTCAGTCAGGCTTGCATTAATGTGAGCTCTGAGGATTTGTATTGCTAGCTTAGAGTAGCTCAAGAGGAAACAGGAATCTTTTCTCTCACAGGGACAGCAGAGCTAACTGCTCATCTTGCCCCTGGAGCTCTTTTAATTATTGTGATCCTATTAGCATAATTCAACAACTTTAAAAATTCATTCAGTGGAGATCAGTTTGGAAGGGAAATGGTGTCTCTTACTCTGAAAAATTGTAATACTACACAGGCATCTAAATCACCAGAAAGCTGTGGGGCAATCCAAGTGTTTTAGGCTTCTTTAGATTACACTATTTCTGAATCAATACATTCCCATTTAAAAATAAATAAATAAAATAAACAAATTAACAAACCAAACCAACAGCACCTCAAAATCCCATAGTCAGTGTTTGCTTTTTAAGCTCTAGGGTTATAAATACACATATTTATGGGGAGGTGGGGTGTTTACATAACATAATTTTTCAGTTTTCAGAGGAGAAAGGGCAAGGCAGAGCTGATTTTCTTCACCAAGATGCCAAGAAACCTTTATTTATTAATTTACAGCTCTTTTTATACCCTTCTGACTACAAGGTAATTGGACAAGAAATCAGCCAGCCACACCCTGGGGTGCCACAACACCCAGAGTCAAAACATCTTTCTACTGTTTTACAAACAAATGCCAGCAAGGTCACGGCTTGGTGAGAACCCTTGCTTTCCCTCAGGAAGGAAAATACCTTTGCTGTAGTATTTTAACACCCACAGACATCCACTGCTCTCCCTGCATCTACCCATTCAGTCACACCATCACAGAAGGCTATCAGATTGGCCAAACATGACTTCCCTTTGTTTTTGTTATCATGACAAAGAGGTTTCAGGAACTGTCTGCTGACATAAAGACAAACAGGCTGTTTTTACCAGCTGATGGCAGAGCAAGGAGTTGTAGTGAAGCTGGTTTGGCTTTGTAAAGAAATGGAGATGTGAACATTTCTGGGACAATTATAATAGTGGGGAAATTCCAAGCCTGATTCAGAGCAGACCACAGACAAAATGTTCTCAGCATCCCTGCTCTGGTCTTTTAGGAATTACATAACTAGCAACAAGAGAAATCAGTTTGATTTAAATCATTCAGGGCAGTGCTCAGGCTGAGAAGCAGGTTTGGGAGTTCTCTGGCTCTGTAGGATTACAATAAACCTTCTACTGAATTTCCTTCTTAAGCCTGCCTCCTGTAAAGAAGACAAAGAGAACAATGGTTGGTAGCACAACAGACATCATGTGTTTGGAATGATGACATAAACAAGCTCTGGGAAACAACAGCACAGAACATCTAAGGACATCTGCAGATGTACAAAATAGTTTCACTGTCTTGTGCCAGAAGCAAATATATGAGGAATGTCTTCACAGAGTTAGGTCCTGCAACACAAATTCTTTCTTTACCCAGCTCAGAAACCTCCTTTGTGTTTCTTGGAGTGAGAACTGGGGAAGGTACTCATTAATATGTGTGGAATTATACAACAGAGGAGAGAGAGGTGTAGAACAACCATCTGCCACGCAGTGCAGGTGAGAGCAAACACAAACAGCAGCAGAGAGTATCAGAGGACTTCAAATGTAGTGACTGTATGTTTCTACCTTGTGAGACTGTGACTGCCAGCTGAGCTGCACAGTGGGGATGAAAACACCACATGCATGTGCATATGGTGCAGCAGTATTTGGGACATAATCTTGAAGTCAAACCCTGTCTTTCTGCATCTAGTGAGAAAGTTATGTAATCACTGCAGAGATGCCAAGAGGCACAAGACAGTAAATGCATTCTGATGAGGATAAAAGGTGAACAGAGCTGGCAGACAGGAGCTCTTCTGGCTCATAAGAACAGTGGGAGATTTTTTTCAGCATCAGCACAAAGAATTTGTGCAGGAAAGCGAAATGAGAAGTTGAAAGAAGCAGACAGGGAGATAGGGATAAGGGTAAGACCCAAGGTAAATTAGCTGGGGGTATAAACTGAGTCTGGAGAGAGATGGACCAGTTTACATTAGTAAAAAAATATCACAGGAAAGGTGAAGCAGGATGGAAGAAATCTGTTTTGAAGCAGGCTGAGGAATGAGTAGAAAAATAAGAATTAGAAATAAGGTTTAACATGGCTTGCACATTGCTATGTTTATATATCTGGGCAGGGAACTCTTCCACAATAGGCAGGATCTTAAACATGGCAATAAATGCTATCACACCTACAGGTTTCCTATCTGTTGCTAATGCAGAGGACACTCCATGCATAGTTTTGACCAAAAGCAACAGCAGCTCTTGCAGATAATTGCCACAATTCTGTACCTGCAGGCATTGATGATCTGGTGAAGTCAGTAAAGTTGAAACTATAATGATTGGGCTTTTCATTCCCAGGCTTTGTAGTTTTGGGGGGTATGTGATCATGGATGAGGAGATGAGATGAGCAGTTATAGTGTGTCCCACAGAATCCTCTCTCCAGGGACAGAACTGTGGCAGTGGATGGCTTATTAAAGGTTTTTGTAATAAAACATTTACTGGTTTGTGTAGAATAGGGAAGGCTAAATAAATTGTCTCTTGGGGTTTGTGATATTCTGAATTTCCTGTGAAGTTTATCCTTCCATTCTTGGTCTATTTCTTTATTAAAGGACTCTAGAACACAACGATTTTGGCTGAAAAATATGTTGCCAGGGACCCATTTCTAGCAGTAATAGTGGAAAAGAGGATAATAGATCAAGCAGAATAAAAATCTTTTCCAAAGAAGTAATAGAAATAATTTCCTCAAATGAGAGTTAACATTTCTGGTAATTATAGTTCAACAGATCTGAAATAAATGTGTTTTGACATACTAGCTCTCCATAGGGCCACAGTCATCTTTCTAACCCTTACATATTCATTTACTTCAACTCAATTCTGCTGCTAGTGACATTACTAATCTTTTGTCCTGGTTTTGGCTGGGATAGAAATCATTTTCTTCCTAGTATCTGGTACAGGGCTGTGCTCTAGATTTAGTGTGAGAATAGTATTGATAACACACTGAACTTCTAGTTGTTGCTAACTAAGTAGTTCTTATTCTAAGTTAAGGGCTTTTCAGTTTTCCATGCTTGTCCTGTTCTTGGGTTTTCTTTTTCTCTCTTTTTTGTTATATCCCCTTTCATGACAATTATAGGGTTTTTATGGTTTTTTAAATTATTGTCATTATATTTTATGTTAGTTTAATGAGTGGGAGGGAAGCACAGACTTGCAAAGTGGCTTATTTTGGCTCAACTGTCAGGTCAGCAATGGGAAGGGGAACAAAACTCTGGGCTGTGATGCCTGTTCTTACTTGAACAACGTGCCTTGATCCCTGTTATTTGAGTTGTCATATATGTGTTTGGTTTTTTTTGTCTAGAAGATTGGTTTTATATATTCTCCTTAAACTTAATTTTTTCAGCTACTTACAGGTGTGCCATTGGACAAATAAATACAGCATAGGAGAAAAGGCTGCAGTGGCTTTATAGGGGAAAATCACACTTCACAAATAGAGAAGGGCATTGGAGTCAATGAGCATATGCAGAAGAATTATTTGTTTAGTTCAGCATAGTTCAGCATACTTTATTTCCAAAAGTCCTTTGATATGTTCCTGCCTTACCAGAGGCTCTGTAAGGAACAAAGAACTTAAATAACTGATCAAAGAATTACAAATAAATGTTTCATAATAGAGCATCAGAGAATTGCTTACGTTGGAAAAGACCTTCGAGATCACCCAGTCCAACCTCAACCTAACCCTACCACCCTAACTCTAACAACCCATCACTAAACCACGTGTCTGAGCACCACATGCAAATGATTCTTAAACACATTCAGGGATGCTCACCCAACCACTTCCCTGGGAAGCCTGTTCCAGTGCTTAACAACCCTTTCTGTTATTAAATTCTTCATGATATCCAACCTAAAACTACCCTGGTGCAACTTGAGGCCATTTCCCCTTGTCCTGTCACCTGTCACCAGTGAGAAGAGACCAACCTCATGGATGTTTCTTCACTTTTATGGTGAGTGTGGACTTAGAGCCCTGGTTTACTGGTTTGGGGTTTATGTATATATTCATTGAAGGCTGCTGGAGACAGATTTCTCTTGCTCTGTGGAAGTACAATCTCTAATGGAATGGGATGAGCCCCTGATTACTCCCTAGGGCTTCGTAAGCATGCACACTGTAATTAGTAGGTAAGAGCCAATTGAAAACACACTCAGTAAACACAGAATCTAGTTTGACATGTTCATGCCACAGCTAGAGCCCTGCTATTATTTGCATAGAAACCTGCCATGTTTTTCCTTTCTCTAACTCTGCCACCTTCAAGGCTCACACTTAGAGCCACACAGTTCTTTATTGCCCACAAAAGTTAGTACTGATTAGCACAAATCACCCTGACTTCAAGCTGCTTCCTTCCAAACATCTCTCAGGGCATGTTTCTTCCAGCATCCTGGAGATGCAAACCTCACACACATCATCCAGAGAGGGAGAAGATTCTTCCTGACACAAACTGGCTCTCCCAGGGTTGCATTCTCTGTTTATTTCTTGCTAGCTCCCTTCATTCAGGAACATCCCTGTGCTTTCTTGTGTAATGTGGAGCACTCTATGTAGTGAAAAATAGCTAATGCTGAATTGACATCCAGAAAGAGTTTGAATCATTTGGTAACAGAACAGCAGAAGTCAACCCCAAACTGATTTTTCCCCAGTATTGGCTGAGTAGGTTCCAGACCAAATGCTAGCATCAAGTTAAAAAATCATTTATCTTTAATGCATGAGATTAGTTTTCCATGACACGAATGAGGGCTGACTGGAAAGATATGTAGAGCAGAAAAACATAACTCTTGTTTAGATTCTGATTTTGGGGGGTTTTGCCCTTAGTACTGTTTTATATCTGGGGGAAAAAATAAATGGATATAACTTTAGTTGATACTAAATTTATGAACAAATAAATGTTTTAAATGAATTTGTATTTCGAAAGATACGTGTTGTGGCTTTTAAAGAGCATTTAAACATCTATTTTATGAATAATTTCTGTAAAATCTAGGGTTTGCCCAGCTTTGGTGGAAAGCTAACCAGACCACGAGTCAGTTGTATTTTTAAGTAGTGTTTCTCTGTTGATTTAACTTGCACCTCTGTTTGATGCTTCATTTAAGCAGAATCCAAGACAACAGGTGTTCAGCTGAGTGGAGTTATAATGCATCTCCTGCTGGAGGTGGGATGTGAAAGATCTCAGGAGACCTCTGACAGCAACCATGAATGTCTCACTGGATAAGTCTTAAAAAGATAGGAAATACATCTGTAAAGCCCTGTAGTGAACTCTGTTAATTAAAAACAATGCATAATTCACAAACAAGGTTAGGGACTGCTCCTTCTAGCTCCCAAGGCAGTGTCTTGTTTGGCTATCTGGGGAATGAAGTGATTTTACTGAGACTGGATGGGGCATAATGCATTCCTTTTTAATGCTTGTGTGGTTTTTACTCTCTAAGAGGTGGGCCTAGGAGATGATAGTATGTTTTAACACTGGGCAAGCTGGGGATAGAATGAAAAAAACCAAAATATTTTGAGCATCTCGAGCTCTGTTGCTCACACATTTTTAATGCGTCATCCTCCTTGAAGGTGAGGTTCTGACCAAAAGCACATTCCTGTTGATAGGTGATATCTCTCTGTCTTCAACAGGGTTTGGATCAAATCCCTCTTTTATAAGTTGATCGTTCCTTTAAAATCAGAACCACTGGCCTCTGGCTTTGGCTTTGACAAATGCAAGATTAAGGACTTCTCTTAAATTTACTGGACCCGTGACTTTTGCCACTTTTCTTTGTGTTTCCTTAGTAATCATATGGAAGAAAATCCACAGCAATAATGTGGTGGAACATGAGGAAAAGGGATTTCCTAGGAACATTTTTTCCTCTATGACAGTAATGCAGATTACATTTGGCATGGCATATTTCTTGAATTGTAACTTTATGTTTTATTCCTGGCATGACTTCTAGCTGTTGCTGATACATATTATTACAGATTGAATTGTGCATTAATTCTGCATTACAGGGTGCTGACTGTAGCCAAGCATCTCCTTTCAAACCACCAGAAGGAGCTATTGAATCAAAAAAAAGCCTTTGTTCAAAACAGGAATTCATCATACAGCAGGGCAAGCAGTAGGATGATGGAACAAGAACACTGTCATTCTTGCAAAGTCCAGCTCTGAGCTACACAGCAAATTCTCATTTAGAGTCTGCATCTTTTTCTCATCCACTGTGTTGTAGCAACCAAAACTGACTTCACAAGGTTTAAGATGCTTCAGGGAGAGATTTCAGGCTTCATTCCTTAAACACAAACTAACAAACACTAACAAATCCAAAGGGATGGGAACTTCATTGAGGCAGGTTTAACCATACATTTTCAAAGCACAGAGGGTGTGAAGCTGCCATTTTCCATTAGGCCAGCTGGGAGATATTAGGCTAACAGACCTGTAAAATACTTGAGAGAGCTGATGGCAATGTCCATAGTGATAAATAATAAATAAAAGCTGAAATACCCAAGCTGACTGGCAGTCAAAAATGCACCAGTACCTGTTACATGATTTATGAAATGATATGAAGATGTGCAATCATTTGTTGTTAGCCCAATACAGATTAATAAAATGAGGTACAAATACCTTTATAATTTTATTATTACATAAATCTTATTTATTTATGCAGTAAGACTATCCCAGGAGTAATCTGGGGATAATACTATATAAATGTAAACTCAGATTATTGGAATAAATGAATTTTTAGAGTCGGTTGTCAATGTGCTGCTCCTGTCGGTGAGTTGATTGATGTCTAATCAGGACAACTTTTGTACAAGTAGGTATTCATTGGCAAGAAGAGAGACATGCTACATGGTGGCATCAGTCAGAGCTGACTGAGGCTGCTGTGTTTATGAAGTGTCTCCTACATGTCTCTCATCATGTAGCACAGTCCATACACCCAAGTCAACCACTGTTAATGGTGGCTGATTTACTACTTGCTATCCCATTTTTCTTTCTTTGGCATTTTCCTTCCCATAAGGCAAATCAGTCAGGAGAATGTATTTAAGCATAAAAGCATGAATGTGAATAGAGCATGATTTAAGAGCAATTTACTCATAATGGCAATGGGAGTTTGCATCAGTTCAAGAACTGCCTGGCTAATATGTAAACAGCTATAAAAACATGTTCCCCAAAAAAAGAAGAAAGGAATAATGGAATCATAGAATCATAAAAAAAATGGTAGAGGTTGGAAGGGATAAGATAAGGTCATCTGTGAAAGTTGTTATCCAGCACTGTGCAGAGCAGAAGTGTGGCTGCTCTCTTGGCACAGGCAGTGCATTGCCCTGGTGGGTAGTGGGGGATGAAAAAAGCACAATACATGCCTTTTCTCTCTGAGACTTGTTTATCTGCATGACATCCAGGACGCTGTGGGAGAGCTCTCTTCTTGGTGATCACTGGCAACCAAAAACGAATCAAATCAAGGCAAATTTACAGAAATTCTCCTATACAAAGAGCTGCTCTAAAACAAAGCCCCTTTTTTTTCTGGTGCATTGTCCCGGCTCTGTGTGAGTCCTGTAGAGAGACAAAGGCGAGCAGGAAGGAAATCTCAGCTGCTTAGTAAATGCCCTAATTTGATTTATTTACTGATCCCTTCCCCCAACCAAACTGTTCTGCTAACCTGTTAGTCCCAACTCAGACAAGTAAGACCAGCTAATCTGATTAGTTCTGACACACAGGAGCAGGGCTGCTGGGAAAAACTGGACCCTTACAGCTGGCCCAGGCTTCAGCTTCAATCATAACATTCTGGGTTTACTGATTGTGGAGCCCATCAGCATGTACACAAGTGAGCAGTGTGGCCAGCACTGAAGATTTCCACCCTGGGGCTGAGGCCACTGGAATACAAACCATGTTTCGTGTCACCTTCAATGTAGTGACAGAGAAAGTGACCTTCACCTTGGCAGGCTGCCCCTCCATCACGTGGAAGGTAAGCCAGATATGCATGATATAAAAAGCTTGATGGCACAGGAAAATTAGGGAACTGCTTTGCCAAACACAAGCTGTTTACAGAATTTTAAGGGGAAGAATAACACTTTAAGAGAAATCCACTGCAAAGTAGCATATGCATGACTAGTTGGAAGTTAGACAAAATAAATGGATCTGGCTCTAGAGAACAGCTTATTTGTTGCCTTTTAAAGCTTTTCTAAATTGGCTTTTATTCATATCCACTTTCCTCATTCTGATCTGGAAATTCCTGTATATTTATATTAACAGTAAATGTATATAAATTTATATAAATGATGCTACTCTTTTCTGTAAGGAGGGGACACTGTCTGGGGAAAGTTTTCAAGCTATCTAGATATTTTAGGGTTTTCAAGGATTTGTGAACTGTGCCAACATATATTAAAAACATTTGCATCCCTATCACAAGGAACTTGAAGCTAAAAACCCTAGACACATAATTTAGCTGGCATGGTGGTGTAATAAAACTTGTCAGAAGCCAGAGATGCTTTGTCCATCAGCTTCTTCTCCTGCTCAGCAATTCAGTTCAGATTTCCTTGAGACAAATATCATCTCATCTTGAAGAGGCCAGAAATGTCAGGATGTGATAGGACCATGTTCAGTGTGGTTTTTTAATCTTGTAGTGAGTGTGTGCTTAAACTAGAGTGCAGTATGAGAAGACAGGCATTACCTTCTGACAATTTGCTTTAAAAGCCTCAGATTGCAGTGTGTTACTTCTAGAGCAGTTACTGTAGGAATCTCACCTGTGTTTGTTATTGTGCCTTTCTGATGGGAGACCATTGGGAATAACCAGTACAGGGGTAGAGCAGGGTAATTGCTCTTGCTTTAGCTGGTAGAGATTCATTATACTGCATAAATAACTGTCATATATCCCTGCTCTATCATTTTCTCAGTCTTGGAACTGTCTTTTCACTTGACTTGTGAGGTAGACACTGTACAGAAAATGCTATTAGAAGGTCTTTAAAGGGTCTGGTGCAGTGTGGCCTCAGCACAGACCTTTGCTGGCTGTAGCATTTTACATTAAATAAAAAAAAATCTACTGAGGCAAAGCGTGTTTGGAGTAAAATTTACATGAAATTACTTCTACTGGGTACTCTCTGTGGAGAGTTTAGGTGACAGTGCTTCAGTTTTCCTATTTATTAGGAAAACTA
>JANHGL010011585.1:28396-44357 GCA_024611195.1 Ceyx melanurus | reverse complement strand
TAAATAAATACATTTATTTAAAAATATTTATTTTAATTTTCCTATTTATTAGGAAAACTTCCCAAACAGGCATACTCATCAAATAGTAATGAAAAGATAATTTCAACACCAAATGAGCTTACCTGCATTTGCTAATGGTGTGTTAAAGATTTTTCTGTCTTCATATCAGAGTTGTAAGGACTTAGAGTTCTCTGACTTTAGGCTGCAAGGCACTTAGAAGAGAGGGTTGAAATGGAAAAAGGTGCTGGATCTTAACATGCTGCAGTGTTCCTGATCCTGGCTCATGACCTTTTCATACAGCAAACACTGATGTGAACATAACCCATCTGGGTGCTGCATTTCAGGGCTCATTTGTAAGGTTGCTGAAGGCTGTTAAGAAAGAAGTGAATTGTAGTAAATCCTTTTGGAACAAACTGGCAAGTACTGAAAAGTTCGTCCTGGAACACTTTCCCAGTTCTCTAGCTCTTCTATTATTTGCATAATTTAAATTATTGTATATGTCCAATGTGCAAACGTTAGTAAATTCTTAAAAGTAAAAACGAAAAGAATTATGGTACAGTAGATCTTCCTGAAATGTAGTACATTTCTCGATGAACTAAGTAAAAAATAGGTAAGAGTGTGGGCAGAATGATATGATAAACTAAGATGGGATGCCAAGCCAGCAGAATTGATGGCTCTGCAGTAAAACTTACATAAGCAGTGCTAAATTAATTTAAGGAAAGTTTTATGTCGGGAGGTAATATGTTTTTATTGACCAACTCTTACAGCTGGAAAAATCTGACAAAGTTTCTGTCACAGAAGCTTTCTATTTTGGCAGTAGGAGGTTAATGAGGTTAATGAAAGATACTGTTTCCCTTACCTTGCTTATGTCTTTATATCAGCCAGAACAGCACTAATACTACAAATTAATTTAAATCCTCAAAGTTGAAAGAGGTCACATCACTGTGGGGAAGGGAGAACAGAGGCATCTGTTCCTCTAAGTCTTTTTCTTTCAAGACTAAGTGACCCAGCCTGAAGATAAGACAGAGATGTTCTGCTTTTCCACGTCCCGGAACAATCATGGTGTGATGGTGTCAAGAGGAACAGTGCAAGTTGTAATATTTCTGCCCTTTGCTATGCAGTTTTCACTTCTGTTAGAAATGAATTTCATATTAGAATTATTGGAGAAAAAGATTTCAGTCAGTGTCTACTCTAATTATATGTAAAATATTAATTTATATGATATTTTAGTTGAAGAAAGACAGGGTTCCTGCTCCAGATACTTAATTTTGTAGGGCATAAACCCCATTGCTTTTAAACCCCATTTAAACTGGTACTTCTTGATCTGCTGACAGGCGTGGTTGGCAGAGCAGAGGGCTGAGTACTCTGAGATCTGTTTGGTTTGCACAGATCAGACTGTAGCCAGTATCAGCTTGGCCAGAGTCCCTCTTCAAAGGCCTTTGCAGGTTTTTCTCAGGTGAATTTCTGTTGCATTTTCACTCAGTTGTGGCTAACCTTTGGGAGTCTGGTGTCGTGCCTCTGTGTCCTGTGCCTGGCTTTGAGAACAGAGGACAAGATCAGGCAGATATTGACATACCCACCAAATCCTACTAACCTGTGAATAGGTGACATGCTGCCTAGCTGAATCCAGTTCAAATCCACAGGGTACATGCAGCTTTAGCTACAGAATGTACTCTCTTTGTTGAGGATTAGCTACACTTGAATCCCTTTGATTTTCTCTTACCATTGGTAGGTTGCTTTTGTAGAATCCTCTATGAACTGTCTGGGGGGAAAGCAGCAAAAAACTGCTGGGAAATTCACTTGATGGGGATCAACCTAACTCTGGGCATTCTTGCCAACTGCTGCTGAGCTTTATCTCCTTGACACAGGCAGATAAATGAGCTGGGGGTGGCTTTGCAGGCAGTTGGAGCCTGAACCCAAACGCCTTGTTGCCAGCTTTTGAAAGCTGCACAATAGCTCTCTCTCCCTGGCAGTTACAGCCGTTGGGGCAGGGACCTGTCATCTGAATGGCTGTTAAGAAATAATGATGTCAACTACTCCCTAAGGATGTGGGAACGATGTTGGAATCCTGCTAAAGGACCAGTATCTGTGATAAGGAAACCGGAAAAACGGTGAGTTTAGTGTTTCTGCAGCAAGGTGAACACAGGGTCTCTGCTGGTGAAGGGCCACTAGGGAGGCAGGATGGGAGGCGTGGGAAGCAGGCAGCAGCAAGCAGCTTTTCTGGCTCAGAAGAACCTTCCCTGCTGCTGCTTTACAAACCTCACTCAGACCTGAGCAGTGCTGCAGTCTTCTGCCCAGATCAGCAACAGCAAGTGCACACTAGTGAGCAGTTTATTTGTTGTGGTAGTGCCTAAATCCACTCCCAGGGTCAAAACCCATGGTAGTAAATACAATACAGGCAGCAACAGGTTAATCTATGGGTTTAGTGCACCCTAGCAAAGGACCACACCATGAGGGTGGTGATAACTAAAGTTCTTCTTCCTCTGAACTTTGTTCAAGGACATGTGAGATGTCTCTGAGCTCCTGACGTGGATGCAAGTACTTTTCGAGGTGATGGCTTATTCTCATTTCTAGCAACAATCTCAGACAGTCTTTATTTATAAATAACATTTTATAAACAATCTCAACAATCTTTATTACCTTGACCCATGATGAAAGACCAATTTTTTTTCCTGTCGTTATACTTATGGGAGCTCTGTACCTCCTGCATGTCTCCTCAGAGGTGTTGCTAGAAGAAATTTGCTCATTTTAAATGACTGAAACCCCTTTCTCCATCTCTCCCTTATTATTACAATATAACACGCCCACCTTTGCTGGCTTCTTGCCACACAAGAAAAATATTAAGTATTATATAGATAATATAAGTATTTTCTTAGCTTCCCACCAAAAGCTTAAATGAATGTGACTCAAGTAAACCGTCAGATTCTTGCTAAGGGGTCAGGTAATGCTGTAACAAAGTCTGTGATGCTCCCTTGATCCCAAACTCTCGTTCACCAGCAGATGGTAGCAAACATCTCTTAAGCTTCATGTGATGCTCTCTGAATGCAAAAAGCCTGGAGTGCCTCATCGGAGCCGTTTGTTTCCAGCGAGAAGAAATAAGCTGTAAACGAAGCGGTTGTGCAACTCGGAACAAAGCAGGAGAACCAAGGAAACCATGAAAATATTGCTGCAATCGGGACAGAAGAATTAAGTAGAGGCCGGAACAAAATGACTGCAGTGACTTGCACTGAATGGCATGAGAAGCATTTTGGTGTCACTGTTGTTGTTCTCGTAGTGGCTAAAAGGGACCATTATTGCAATGTAACGAGTGAATAATATTCAGAGAAGCACTAGAAAATCGAAAATACCCTGGGCCAGCTCTACCCGTGTATGTTGACTCTTTGTCTTTGCGATGAAGACATGGAAAGTTCAGGATGGGTGTTTTTGCTAGAGGCTGGTTTTAGTCATTTATTTGTTTTCCTTCTTTGCTCTATCAGCTTTAGCTCTTTTGTGTTTGGAATGGACTGTTGATGACCACTTTCTCTCATTCTCTTCTGTATTCAATCTTCTCATTCAAATGATTTGTGACAGCTCTTCTCAGCTTCTTTTTCCTGATAACAGATAAACTGAGGGACAGAAGAGAGAGACAAACAGGAGAAAGTACATTTAAATGTAAATAAAGTACATAAGCTGTACCAGTACATGGTGTTGTTCCTCCCCAGGTGTAGGACTCTACACTTATCCTTGTTCAATTTCATATCCTTCAGCAGGAACATGCACTGGGAAAGGCCTGGACATTACTGGACCTAACAACCTAATCTGACAGAGCTAGAACTGGAAGAGGGCATGTGTCAGTGGCTTGAACATCATGGTTTGGAAGTAGGATAAATCTGCCTTCAAGAATCCTCATGTTTCATCAGAAATGCCATGGCCATCTGAAGCCAAGCTTTGATTTCACACAAACTCACTGCTGATTCAAATCTGTTCAAAACTATCTGGTTTTTTTTTATCTCATCTGGTTTATACTGTTGGGATTTATGCCCAAAAAAGCATGATGTGCTTGCACATTTCTTTTTTTTTTATGCTAGACCAAGGAACACCTGCCCTCCTGCAGCCAGCATAAAGCCTCCACAAAAGGATGAAACCATTATACAGCTTCAGCTCCCTCCTGTGTCGTGTGTTTTATCTGTATGAGCTGCATTCACATTCTCCTGTCTGACCCAATCCATTTTATACTGGTGGTGGTGCTCAGGCATCCTCATGGCACCACAGTGGAAATGTATAAGCAGCCATTACAAGAAGCTGATGTCAGTGCACACTGTGAAGTCAAACCTCTGCTTGATCACATTCTCTTTCCCATGTGACAAGTGCTAATTTTCCCCTCAAATAGTTTAGAATAAAGCAGATAATTAAGGTGTGGCAGATCTGTTAAGAGAGATGCAAATAATGCAGCTGCACAGACATACAGATGGATGTGATATTTCAAGTCTTGGACTCAAAATGTGTGCATGTGCTTGTTAACATCAGCTCTACCTGTAGTCATTCTTTACTGGCTTGATGAGATATTAGGAAAGGAAGTCAGACTGGTAGTCTTGTGAGATGAATCTGTGCAAGAAACAGAAGGGAAAGAGCAAATATATGAGAACTAAAAGTTGTCATTGGAGAGAACACCTGGAAATCAAGTAAATTACAAGGGGTATTAGCAAGGTCCTTGTAGAAGATGAAGTATTGTTCATTTGAGTGATATGGAGACTGGAAAATATGATGACAACACCAAAACAAAGAGTTGTGCGTATGGGGAAAGTTTAGGAGTTGTCCTGTAGAAGTGAAGTTTTGGATCCTGACCAAAAAAAATAAACCTACTTTTAGTGAAATTCTGATTTTGATGACAATACATTATGGAATTATAAGCACCTCTGTATTTTGCCCATGGCATTCAGTTTTGGTTCCAGTGCAGATGTTTAGTGCTTGGTAATCATAGTAGCACCAGGATTTTATAATTCATTTAGATACTTCATGCCTTATTTAACAATATCTGAAGCCCTTCTCACTATTATTATTATAAAAGAAACAACCACAAACTTGGGGCAGAGTGTAGAAATATCCTCCCATGGCAGTGATCATTCATTCCTCTTTATACAATATCCATTGTTTCAGTGCAACTAAAAGCATCCTAGGTGTTTTAGAAAATATGAAAAGACATGGTCCTTCTGCTATAGTTCAGATATGACAGAAGATGTGAGAAATGAGAGTGAGGCATTAAAGAAATATGTGTTGATTTATCGTAATAAACCATACTGTACATCACAGTTATTTACCTGATGTGTTAGAAGAACTTCAGCAACCCTGCAGCAGGGACAGGGACTTTGAAGTGCTAGGGGGTGGGCAGTTGAGAAAACACATATTACATACATAATTAAACTCCCAATGTGGCCACAGAGTGTGGTGGAAATATTTCCTGAGCTGTTCAAGTTTCTTACAAGGCCAGCTACTTCTAATTAGACCAGTAAATCCCAACAGGTCTTTGCCAAACTGGTCTCAGCAGCTGGGAGTGTTTAACAGTGTCTTTGACTGCTGCATTGAAGCTAACAGCCTTTCACAAAGCAATATTCCCTGGCAACACATCCTCCTTGACAGCCAGACAGAAAAATATAGTTAAAAAATCTTTATTTGTAACCACAGAAAAAGAAGTCTTTGACTCAGTGAGCCTCTGGCACTTATTGAGGCTCCATAACAGTAACAACCTCTTTCCAAAGGAAACCCTCCTGTCATTCATTCAGGCAACACTACAGGCTTGAGGAAGAGTGGCTGGAAATTTGCTTAGTAGAAAGGAGCTGGGAGTGTTGATAACAGCCAGCTGAACAGGAGCCAGCAGTGTGCCCAGGTGGCCAAGAAGATCAACAGCAGCCCAGGCTGCATCAGGCATGGTGTGGCCAGCAGGACTAGAGAAGTGATTGTTCCCCTGTTCTCAGCACTGGTGAGGCTGCACCTTGAGTACTGTGCTCAGTTTTGGGTACTGTAGTATAAGAAAGACATTTTGGTTCTGAAGCAGGTCCAGAGAAGGGCAATAAAGCTGCTGAAAAGTCTTGAGAATAAGTTTTAAAAGTAGCAACAGAGGGAGCTGGGCTTGTTTAGTCTGAAGTAAAGGAGGCTGAGGCAGACCTTATCTCTTTCTACACTACCTGAAAGGTTGTAGAGGTGGGTGTTGGTCTCACAAGTCACAGCTGAAAGGACAAGAAGGAATGGCATCAAGTTACTCCAGGGGAGGTTTAGGTTGGGTATCAGGAAAAACTTCTGTGCTGGAATGGTTATGAAGGATTGGAACTGACCTCCACTGGCCAGCCCCATGCTTGGCTTGTGTCAGCTCTGCAGGCTTTGGACCTCACACTCCTGTGGGTGCAGGGGCCTGTGGGCAGCACTGAACTTATGTACTATTGAGGAGGAATTTTTGGTAAGTGTTCTCCAATATTAACTTGTTTTTTTCTGTTTTCCTTGTTTCCCAGTCTTACGGTGGGATGTTTCACCTCTCTTGTTATCTGTTGTTTCATTTCCAAGCTGGACAATACTAGAGCATGAAGGGGCTCTGCTGCCCCTGCTCACATGCCACATCTTTCAGTAAAACTGTGCTGGAAAGAAATAGTGTTTAAAAGAGGGAACTGGAGTTAGCAAAAAGTTTTGCATTTAAAGTTAATAAATTACTAGAGAAAATGAATGAAACAGCCAGCTGTGCATAGGTCAGGGGATAAGAGTGTGATAGACTTCATCTTAGTTTTCTTCTGTCTTCCCACACTTCAGGCAATAAAATAAGCATGGTGTGGCTGAATGCTGTAACTCCAGGTAAGCTCAGAGATAAGTTGATGGGCTTCTGCCACGTAAACCTCTTTAAGGTCCTGAAACATTAACAGATTTACACAGACCAAAATTTACAAAAACAATCACTTATGAAAATATTTTCTTTCATGTGGGTGCCAAAATTTGCCTTCTCTCTGAAAGCCATGGTGCCCCTTTTAACACTAGGGCTGCAATTTCCTTCCAGCAGTGACAGCACAGGGCTTCTGGAACTACAGAGCCCTGAAATTGTGTTTTGTGAGATCAGTGATGTTGTGTGTAGACTGAAGACTTTGCTTTGTTAAAGAGCCTTGAAGTACTTTAATACTTTCATTGGTACAACATTAAACTGGGCATTTCATCACTTTAAAAAGCTGCTTTTTTGACCTTTATCACTATAAAGCAACAACAGTTCAGCTGTTTGCAGGAGGTGTTTGCCTTCTGCAAACTCAAATGAGCTGTTCCAGTAATATTTATTTATATTTATTGTACACTGTTATAACCATTAACTAGTGACTCCTCAGCACAAAGAATCTCTGTATTCTGAGGAAACTAGAGTACTCAGTGGGTCCAGTGCTCATTACCTCAACGGATTTTGGACCAGGATTTGTCCCAGAATTACAAAAAACATTAACCATCCTGAAACACGTGCATCACTCCCTTCAGTTACTGAGGCTGTGGAATAGCTACTGGGTTTTTTTGGCAAGATATAAAATGTCTCATTGATTTTTCTCTTAGCTTTTTCAAGGAGTCTTTGAAATGCTCATTTCTTGAAGCCTTTAATGAATGGATTTGAGATTTATCTCAACAAGCCAGAGAATTCACCTGGATTCAAGAGGGGATAAACATTCCCAGATTAGATACTGCCTAATCTCAGATTTATAAAGCAGAAGCAGAATAACATTTCTACCTGTGAGTAATGCAGAGTTCATTTGTCCAGTAACTGAAGGACTGGTTGTCTCCAATGATGGATAATCTCAGCTACTGTGTTTTGGAGCTAAGAAATGGTACTAATGAGTATTAGTCATGATGGTGACTAATGTTCTTGTTTGTGCCAGTGTTTAGCCAGTCTGAAAAGATGTAGGTTTAGTAAATCATCTCCAGACTTTGAGATTCTGCCCAGTTCTACACCCAAAACTTACCAGCAAGAGGGAATAATTTATACCACGTTGAAGTAAAGACAGAACAGAGCAAGCCCATTAAAGCAACAGAACAAAGGCCTGGCTTTAGCCAGGGTATAGAAACTTATTCAGCTGCTTTTGAAAGCTGCCACTGCATCTCCTCTCAGTTCCACTGCATACATTGCAAAACAACTCTTGTTTGAAACGGATGGGACCATTCATAAATTCCTGAAACCATAATTTAGAAGAATTTAGACATAAAGCATCACATATACCTCCAGTAATATGACCCGGATCACTTGGAATATTGCAATTGCCTTCTTTCAGCTGTAAAACTTGGAATCTGAGACTGCAAGCTGAACTTTTCTGAGGAATTAATTTTCTCCAATTAGAGGTCTCATTGCTGCCCCTATCTTGTGAGCTGTTCAATTTGTTCCATTCACTGTTCTTTGCAGTTTTATTAGCAGGGCAATTTACTGCAGCCTGTCCATGTGAAGTGAATCCATAATGAATTATGGAAATTTGCTGTGAAAGCCTGACCTTTTCCAATGTTTGTATTAGGGTTTCCCAGTGCCTCTCTTCTTGTATGTTTTAATGCTTTAGGCAGAAAGTCGTAATTTCAAATATTGCTGAGGAAATTCACTTTAAAGTCCACCCAGACCCTGAAAACTTGACATGAAAACAATTATTTCCTGCAGCCTAATATAATATTATTAGCTCTTGGGGGACATAACAGGCTCCTCTTTAGGTTTCCACAAAGTCAAATAGAGTTATTACAAACACAGACAAAGACTTAAAGTTATCTGTTGGCCAGATGTACACAGCACAGTGGGTAATCACTATTAATGTGAATTTCAAAAAGCACAGAAATGTGGCTCAGATTTCTTGCACATCCAGAAAGATGGATATTTATCTAAACTGTCATATCAGTGAGATGCATATGCAAAGTACTGTAATTTTTTTTTTTTTTTTTGCCAGTCAAGGATAGTGCAAATCTGAAACAATGAAAAAAATTATCAGATTTATCAGGCAGATAACAAAGGAGCTGCTGTAATATTTTAATCGAGCCAAAAAGAAGATTTATTTCAGAAGCCTCGAGATGATGGCTAATGGAAAGACTCAGAATAGGTGTGCAGATATATCCTCCTAAAATTATTATTAATCAATATGAATATTCCTTCATTTACTGACAGCATGGTCAGACAAGCAGCAACAGGAAGATGTAGGAACCTGCAGCACTCTCTGCACTGAAGACCTTTGCTTTCCATTTCTGCATTTTAATGGAGGTAATGCACTGATACAGGTCAGTGCAACCCCTTGAGGTTAATGGACCATTCCCTGGCACTGTTGTTACTCCAGTAACCTGCAAGAGCAGTTTGCAGCATTGAAAGACTTTCCATTTGTTTGCTCCTTGGTGAAATTTATTTATTTAAGAAGTTTCTGTTAATGGTAGCATCACAAACAGGCAGAGGTGCTGCTGTTTTGATAAAGGGGGCTGGGTGCTTTATCTTAAAACTCCCTGTTTGTAGAGGGTTTTTTTTAGGTTGGGTTTCTTTTGTGTATGTTTATTTTGTTGTTTGGGGTTGCTTTTTTTGTTTCTTTGTTTTGTTGAATTTTAAACTTACAGTATTTACCTCTGGACCACTGAACTGTCCCTGTAGTGCAAGTGCTTTTACCCTTTCTACTGGGGTAGAAATTGCTGCAGCACGTTGGGGTGGTGTATAAAAAAAATAAAAATAAATGTTTTGCTATTGTAGAACATCAGGATCTAACAAGTTACCATAATCTCTGTGGAATGTTTCTTCTCAGGGATGGTTTTGGATGCTTTTTATGAACAGGTGCTCTGCAGGAATTCTATTTCCAGTTTTAAAAATAAGCATACATTTTATTTTTGAGGCGATTAGATGCTTCTGCATTTATTTTTCAGGAGAAAACAGACACTGTATATAAATCTCTCTTTATATATATTCACTATAAAAATACCTGTTGCAAATCAAGTTACAAAATGAGCCTTGAAGACAGCTTGCTAATTCAAATGTGCTCTCTCCACCCTATTAAACTGTCATCCAGAGTGAGGAGAGGCACAAATCAAACGCCCAGAGCAGAATGACCCTGGTCATTGTGTGGGAGTTGAAAACTCATCTGAAGGAGGGGTTGTGGCTGGGTGACCTTTCTCCTTGTAGAGGGCTGCATCAAACTCCCCAGACACAATCCCACTTTCTTCCCAAGCATCCTTGATGCAGTGCAGGTGAAGTGGCTGTTTACACTGCTAAAACATGTAAACCTAAGTTCTCAGGCTATTGCCAAGTGTGCTGAGACAAAGGTTGGAGCTGCAGGCTGGCTGGGGGAAGCATTTCCCAGTTGCTAGAGTGGGATAACCTGAAAATGTGCCCTTTATTTTCCTCCTGCCTTTGGCTCCTCGTTTAGATCAGTAAACGTTACAGGGCAAGGTGTGAAATTGGAATTTGTTTCAGAACCTCTGGAAAGAAAAAAAAAAAAAAGAAGAAAGAAATCTGGCTTTGACAGGATAAATAAATTCTTCATTAAGTACTTCCCATGTTTAGCTTTTCAAAGAAGAGCCAATGAGTCACCAGTTTGTGAAGAGTCTTGTTCCCAGCATTATACTTCTCAGACATTAATTAGAAAACATCAGAACAATGGCAACGTTACCCCTGCTGCCTCTGAAAGACAAAAAAATATGAATGCAATTAGTTGGAGTAATTCTGGTAATGGATAAGTGTGGTGCTCTCAGGTTTTATTTGCTCCTTGGTGCCACATTTTCTAAAGTCAAGTCCAATTGAAACAACAGGAAAATGAAGGAAGAAAGCAGCATGATAGCCTGTGAACACCAGCTGTATCATCATCTTCTCTTTGTTTTCAGCAATAACCTAATGAAAAGGCCCCTCCAAAAGCTAAATGCCTTTGTTGAATCCTTTCTTTTCTCCCGAAGCCATTTACCAGCACAAAAGGCTGCAGCCTAAGAATCAACACAAAACCCTGAAGCAGAACAAGGATCAATGGAACAAATGTCCTGCCAATCCAGTGCCATAACCCAGCATAACTGTTAATTTCTGCATAGCATTTTTGTGTTCCTAAAGGTCAGGATTTGGGGACTTCCTGAAGTTCTGAAGACCTGCTTCTGATCCCTTTATTTAGCACATACTAGGAAGTGATAAATCTGTGTAATTGGCTTTAACAGTGCTAGTAGACTTTTAGAGCACTCTGAAAATATTTAGCTTCTCAGTAAATTAACCAAATGACATTTCCACTTATCTTTGTGAAATTGGTTCCCACAATTAAAGGACTGTATTTGTTTTATGTGACCTTCCTGCAGAGTTTGTACTTTTGTTGCTTTTAGCAACCTCTTTAGACAACAGTAGCCTGAGCCTTAGGTCATCAAACTTCTGACTACACTGTGAAAATCCAATTTTCTATTAATCCTGACAGCAGGATGCATGTGCGATTTTCAGGGGGGAATATTAGCAATTCCTGTAGAGGTGACACTGGAAATACAATGCCAGGGTAACCCCAGTGTCTGTATTTTCTTTTTTCTTCTTTCACCCTAATCCACAGTGATGGTGAACAGATGCAATATGCTGCCTGTGATCAGTGATTTCCTGTCCTCAAAGGACCTCCTGAAATTGCCTCTCCTTCCCATTTCCAAATGCTCATTCAGAGCTCCAATTGAATTAGGTTTTGAAAATATGGTCTAAACATTACCTCCTTCTGCTCCCTATGGTTATGTTTTCCATACCTTTCTAAGAAGGGCTTGTTGAAGCCTCTCTGATCTGAGCACAGGCTGCCATTGTTGCCTAGGACTGGTTTGGCTCTACATGTAAGTTGCCCTCAAAATCTGCCTCATACTTTTGCAGCCAAATAGGTCATGAATGATCTAGAAATGCAGCATTTATGAGAGTCTCTTTTTGCTGTGGGAAAATTTATCTCATCATATCTCTCAGGGTCTTCAATTCTTGTCATGATCTAACGGATACCTGTGTGCTGAAGATTTGGTGTCACCTTTGTAGCAGTAGATCTGATGTCCATCTGAGTTTTTTAATAGCTTGTTTTGAACAAACCCACTGGTTTTCTAAGTTTCTTGTCCGCACAGCTTTATAGAGAAAAGAAAGACATTGAATCGTGTTGAGCCAGTGTAATCCATTCTCAGTTAAAAGAGATTTCTTTCAATGACCTGGGGTTCTGGACTCACTGGAGCATCTGGATAACTTAACATCTGCTTAGATGCTTCAGTGACTGGGTGGGTATTTCTGTAAGTGCAGATAAACCATATTGGGGGTATAGAATAGTGTGAATTGGGCAAGAGGGAGTGTGGGGAGAGGCTTGTCAGAATAGAGGGAAGCAGGGGAGAGAGGGAATGTGAGGAGGTAGGACTGGACTGGGGATGAGTTATCAGAGAGCTTGGAGGAGTGGGAATATAATCAATTAGCACTGACAGGTCACTACTAAATCATGTCCCTCAGCACCACATCTACATGTCTTTTAAATAACCTCTAAGGGTGGCAACTCCACCACTTCCCTGGGTAGCCTGCTCCAATGCTGCTTCTTGCCCACCTGGGCACACTGCTTCCTCACATTAAGCTGGCTGCTGACTAACTCTATGTCCTTTTCTGCCAGGCAGCTTTCCAGTCACTTTTCCCCAAGCCTGTACCATTGCCTGTGGTTGTTGTGAGTCAGGTGCAGGACCCAGCACTTGGTCTTGTTGAGCTTCATACCACTGTCCTTGGCTCATCAATCCAGCCTGTCCAGATTCCTCTGTAGAGAGAACAGACTTCACATTCCTCCTCAGGTCTGGTCTGTGGGGAGCAGTGGCCATGTGTTTGCTTGGACTGGAAGATGCTTAGGGACATGGTTTCGTGGTTTTGATGGGTCTAGGAATAAGGTTGGACTTGATGATCTTGAAGGTCTCTTCCAGCTGAAATGTTTCTATGAGAAAAAACACAATGTTGTGTTGCTTAAATTTTTGTTTTATTGTTTTCACAAAGGTTATACGTAGTAGAAACCTCAGAAGCTTAACAGAAATGTCTTCTTATTTATATATATTCACAGTTCTATCACAATCTGTGTTACCTAATAGTCCTATAAATAGTTTGGGATATTAGATAGATGTTGTAGGACACAGATGATTTTTGGAATTTGCTAGAAATCTGAGGCATTTTACTGTTGTTGATAGTCACTGGAGGCTATGTTCCTCACACATGAAGAGGTTTACTTGCAGGTAGTAAAGGAACTGAAGTTTGCTACCAGTACCACACACAGAAAACATTCAATTTCATCCAGCACACCCCATCCTTACCATGTTACTGCCAGCAGTGGTCCACTGCTTCTACCTAGCTCCCTGGTTTTGGACTAGAGTGAGAGAAAGTGATTTGCTCACTGTCATTTGAACAAAACTCAACAAACCAGAACTTACTTCTGTAGGTGAGACTTAGAGCCTCTGGCTGTGGCACAAAGGCTACTTATTAAAGACTTTGCCCAAGCAGCTGAGCAGACAGGGTAGTGAGCAAGGTATTAGTAAAGAAAAGTGTTACTGTGTTGAACCATTCAGAGTGACCAAATTCTCCCCAAGAGCTGAAAGACAGGTTTGTGAAGACTGCATCTGACTGCCCAGCAGTACACAGCAGTTCAGAATGAAAAGAAGATGAATTTTTCCAGTACAGCACATGGTTGGATGGGCCTGTGACCTTTCACCCTGACATTCTCAGCAAAAGCTGCACTTTGTGTAAGTGGCTCCTAAGACACAGCAGCTCAGTAGTTAGGAAACGTGCCTGTGCCCTCTGGCTTTGTTAGAAACCAACATCCAGAACAGTAAACAGGCGACAGTTTTGGGGCATTTTGGGTAAAGCTGCTTTTAAAATGTTCTTCTGTATTTGAAAGGAGGACATGAGTAAGTCAGTGGAGCTCCATTTTAAATTCCATAATAGCTCTATTCATTGCAGGGGCTGGGAAGAGTACACCCTGCCACTCAGACCTGTTGGCTTTTCATCCCCTGCTGAAGCAAAGCTTTGATGATGGCATAGAGGCAGCTGCAAACAGTGGGGCTGCATGCCAGCTTTCTCTGAGCTCATTCTTTGACAGGGACTTTGCACATCAGGTCTCAAAACAATTACCTGTTATTAGTAAAAGTTACACTAATCGATGTTGCTTTATAGTGAAGAGTTTTCCAAGCAGCATGCTTTTTATTTTTATTTTTTTCATGCTCAGTAACACATGAAAATAAAAAAGCACAAACATCTACAGGATCAAAATATTTGGTGGCTACTTTCTAAGCCAGTACAGTTTTAATTCCTATTTTTGCACCTGTGAGTGACATTCATCCCCACTTTGCTCTACCAGTATATTTAAAGGTTTACATTTAGAAGAGCTGAGCACTTGAAACAGGCCCTAAATGACACTTGGTGATCTTCACACTTGCAGTGACATTTCCCTGCTCTGAAAACCTATTCTTTTAAATTGTCTTTGAGTTGTCAGATTGATTTTATTGAATTTGTCTCATTAGGAAAATGGTTCTGAAAACGTGCAGTGGCAGGACTAGATTTTGGTGTGGAAAGCAATGGGCAAAGGAGGATCAATATTAGCATTCATTTGAGGTGAAGATTTCTAGGCTCTGGAACTGAAACACATGCTATCTATTGCAAATCAATAGCTATACTAGAGCTATACTACTTTATATGATAAAGACCAGAGCGAAGTTGTCCTTATCTAAAGTAAATTCAATACAATTGGCAAAGCTAAATTTGCATCTTTCCTTAAATGGCCAGTACTGACTAGAAGCAACAAATCATTTCAGAAAATGCACACAAATATCTATGTGTAATGTAACTGTAGAATCTAAGGAAATAAACAAAAAAGCAGCAATCATAAATTATTAACAATACGTCAACATTATTAATTATTAATGTTGATGTATTGCTATTAATTATTTGAATCACATAGGCAATACTTCCTGAGCAAAATTTCTTATCTAAGATTTGTATTCCCAAAACGTGATAATTTCTAAGCAGAGGCACGGCATTATTGATGATGATATGAATAAATAGTAAACCCTTATGAGAGAATATGGGGATAACACAACTGAGAAGGAATGATTTACAATGCATATCAATATGAAATTATGATTTTTTTTTTTCTCTTCAACTCTCCTTTTAAGGCCAGCTAGAGTTTTTGATGAAGATTCAGGTATCTCCAAATGGTGGGTGTATTGGTATTTTCCACTGACTGTTGGCTGCAGAATCAACTTCCTTCTCTGACCAAACACAAATCAGGTCTGCAGGTCTTTGAGGCACACTGTGGGATGGCTGGAGCAGCTGTGGAGTGTGGAACCTGGGTAGGAGCTGTACAAATGCAGGACTATTCTGAGAGGGTTTAAATTAACTTAGTTCTTACAGGATTATCTTCTATTTGTCTCATTTTCCCTTCACTTGAAGCAGTCCTAAACAGAGATGAACTATTTCTAATTTTGAAGACAATAACTTTCTTTTTTAGCAAATAAATGCTATACTGAGTTGTGTTGTCATGTGCAGTATATTAAGAAGCTGGACAAAGGTGACAAACTGGGCTTATATAAATATATTTACTGATTGTCTACAAGAAACTGATTAAAAATCCCAAAGTCCACATGTGCTTTTGGTCCTTGAATTGAGAACCCTGTAATTTCAATGATAGGTGCTAAACTAGAATATTTCTAGGATATGTACAGAGGATTTTTTTGCTGTTTGATTTACTGAATGAAGTATCTGCTTCTACTATTGTTCTTTGGCATAATGGATATATACCTTTACAAAATACCTACAGCCAACTGTCTTTTTTGTATAAAAAAGAAAATACCACAGTTTGTATTTCACTGAGCATAACTGATACTTCACTTTCAGTAAGTTGAAGCAACACACATCTGTCTCTCCCAAAGATATAAAATGCCAAAGATTGAATTGCAAATCTTGAGAAACAAAATATATAACATTTTGAGGGGGAAACACACTCTAAAGAATAAGGTATGTAAATATAATATAATAAATATA
>JANHGL010011585.1:14979-27744 GCA_024611195.1 Ceyx melanurus | reverse complement strand
ATTAATAGAATAGAATAGAATAGAATAGAATAAATATAATATAATTAATGTAATTAATATAATATAATTAATATAAATAATATAAAATTAATTCATATAATGTAGTTGAAAACTCAGGTCTCTAGTGTTAGGTTCTCTTTTTGCCCTTGGTTTTCTAATGACATTTTGGTAACAAGGACTGAAATACAGTCTGAAATCAACCCCTAAATATACCTAGGATTCTCCAATGAACATTGTATTGGTAGAATCAAATGAGAACATGGTTTGTAAACAACTAAGACTGAATAAACTTCTCTCCCATCTCTGGAGAAAGATGGCTCAATGAGGGTGTGTGTTGTGTAATGCCAAGTGTGTTCTGAGGGGAAGCTCAGAAAAAGTCACTGATTCCAGCTGAGGTTCATTCTGAGCTTCTGGCTTGATTTAAATGCTGATCTCAAAGTGAAACTCACAGACCTGATACCATTTGTGAAGCCAAACCAAGAAATCTCTTTACTCAGACCTAGAAGAACTGAAACTACTAGTTCTTGTACAGCAGCTTCACTGATTTTTGAGCTAGTAGTTGCTCACAAAGATGTCATCTCATCTCTTGGGCACTTTTTTCTCACCCATCCCCCCCAAATTCTCATATTTTCACTTAGCAACATGTGCAGCAATCAGGGAAAAGAACATTTACAGGGCAGGGTACTGGGTTAGCTGGAAAAGATAATTATGACTGAGTTTATTTTCAAGGGTAGTCGGGTTTTCACACACTGCTCTTTTTGGACATTAAAAAAACTCCACAGTGACCTGCTGTTTCATTCCACCTTGCTCTTAACACACCTTATTATGCTTTTTCACTCATTTCATGTTTACTGGAGGCATCAACTCTGCCATATGAACTTGTCCTAAAGCCCACCAGTGGTGTAGTATAGGCAGAGAACCCCAAATCTGGAGCTTTCTGTATCACTAGAGACTGATGTAGCTTCAGTGTGTATCAGCTCCTGTCTTGCTGTCTCTTACTTTGAAAGTGGGAACACACCAGCTGGCTCTCAGGAAAATACTGCAGCTTATGACAGGAATTAATAAAACAGTGAAGAACAGGAATTAATAAAACAGTGAAGATCATGCTGGAGGCACTGAGTGTGATGTACCTAACATATTTGTCAGGGAAATCTTCTGTTCCCTTCTTGAAGAATTATATATGAAGCAGCAAAGTTGGTTTTCTGTAGATAGAAAAGTAATTTTATGATCAGGGAACTGCATGAAAATCAAGTGAAATTTGTGCTCATTGAGGAGCTTGCAGCACTTAGAACAACAGTAAGGATTATTAACATTGACCTAGGAAAACACCAGGTTACATGCCTGCTTTTCTTTTTAGGGAAGTTATTATATAATTTGCTAAAACCTGTTGTCTAATGCTGCTCAAAGTATGTCCTGTTTCACTCCCCAAAATGTTGTGTTAGGATAATAACATTCTAATACATGCCTTCATTCATGGTTTTCATCTAGGTAGTGCCCCTAGCACAATATAAAGCTGAGGTGATATGAAAACTCTATAAGGAAGATCAATTCCCACAAGAAACATGCATTTTTTTAACAACAGTTAAACAATTTGCAACATTTTAAAGTAGAAAAACTGACTCCCCATTAAGCCATTATAAAAAAATGCCAAAACTTACTGTTGAAAGTGGTCTCCTGGAATGAAAGTGACAATTAGCTATTAGTATTCACATGATTAAAATAAAACTTTTCCCATTCGATTGCTCTAATGGTGAAGAATATATGAAACAGAAGCACATATCACCACCAAAATTAGACTCCTTGAGGAAGTGCTTAACTGGTCATGCCTTGCCTTGCTGTCCAAGCAGTTACCAGTCAGGTGGAGAAGAGTTAGCCTGCATCACTTCTTGGAATAAGCTGGTTCTTGCAGTTGCTGAGTTGCCACCAGCCAGTACTCTGCTCTTTCCTTAGGGTTTTATCTTGGTTCATGATTTTTCCTCTCAAAAATTCAGCAGACACATCCCTGCCTGAGTTTTCATCTTGCTGTGCTGCTTTGCTTTGTGTTTGTTTGGGTTTTTTTATGTTTAAGAACAATTTTTCCAGTAAAACTAAACTGAGGTCATACAGCCCAGCTGCACCAAGTGATACTTGGGATATTAGATGGCTGAATCCTGGGGCCACAGATTTTAGCTGCAGCAAGCTCTTTGTGGGCTTTGCAGAACTGCCTGCACAGCATTATCTGATGATTAATTTTCTAGTCTTCTCTATGATTTCCTGCTTTACCTAAACAAGATGCTTATTGGAACCTATATATTTTTGGTCTGAAAAGATCTACAGCATGGAGTCTTGTGTCTTGTAGGATCAGGAGTAGTTATATAGTTTCAAAATGAAGATATTCTATAACTTTATGCTTTACAGTGAGCTATTTAAAAAAGCACCAAAAAGAAAGAAGTGTTGCTTATTCTGCTGAAGATAACTTCTTCCTTCAGAAGCTGATCTTAAGTTAGAGTTAGAATCATAGAATGTTTAGGGCTGGAAGGGACCTCCAAAGGTCATCTAGTGCAGCCCCCCTGCAGGGAGCAGGGACACCCTCAACTAGACAGTAGATCATTAATTTTTAATGAAAATAATTAATATTAAAAGGCATAATTAAAAGGCAGTAGATAATTCATCATTTTGTCCAAAACTGTAGAGGGCAAGAAACAATCCAAAACAAAAGTAGCCCTTCAGATCAGCAGACTTCAAATTGCAGGATTGATTCCAGCTCTTTGAATCCTGCAGTCTGATTCAAGGAACCCATGTATCAGTGCATATTAGAGTCCTTATAAACTGATTCTGGCAATGTAGAACTTGATTATCTAATTAAACTTTCATCTCAGTCTGGTAAATTGGATTATTTTTTTTTCAAAGCCATCTGTGTTACAGAAACATGGATGCTAAATGAACATCTTCCTGACTAGCATGGCCATCACTCCCACTGTAAAGCTGGATACACTGCAGAAGATTTGCAGTAGATGCTTTGAAAGTGTGTCCCCCATCTGCATGTTTTACTACACCCGTGTAGGTTATATTTATTTTTCATACTTTACTAAACAGGCAATTTTATGTGCTGCAGATTTGACTGACAGGCCCATCTGAATGACAGGCTGTGTCTCAATCTGCAGTGAGGCAAAGTCACTGGGGTTCCAGGACAGTGTTAACACTTGTGGAGGGCTGCTGAATGTGTCTGAGCATCAAGCTCCTTGCCTTTAGAAGAGACTGATACTCCTTTCTAATCCTAATTACTGTCTCAAGTCACGTTTAAGATAATAGAGATTAACATTGATTTCAAAGAAAGCAAAATCATGACATTAATTGCTATTTTATGTGAGCAACTTGAATAGAATAAATATCACAACATTTAAAAATCATATACTCTCTATATTACCAGTGATATCAAGCTTGTAGTCTTCACATCATCTTGTTTTCTTCTTAGGATATTTAGCCTAAATTGCAGGAATGATTTTAGTGTATGTTGTGAGAAAGGTACTAACTAGAACAAACCAGTCTTTTTCACCTTTATTACCTGATGGGTAACATATTACTGCAGACTGGTACTTTGGACCAGCTAGCAACAGTGATTTCTTCTGAAACCAGTGATAATTGCACATTGACTCTCTGGAAGTCCACCTTTAAGGATTTTAGCTGTTCTGATGCTTTTGATTTGATGTTCTAAACCCCAGGGGAAATTGACTTCACTGGGCTTTGTACTATGCTCAGTGGGAGGTTCTCACTCTGAAACAAACAAGACACATAAGATAATCTTCTAGGTTCTGCTGCTAGACAATATGAAGTGAAATGCACCTCCAGAAGCAGATTCAGACACCTGCTTTATACCTGTTTTGTGGGAAGAATTAATCACACCAGCTGAACACCTTCTCCTTATGTTTAATGACCAGCGTGTTTTCTCTTCTGAACAAGATCTACATTCTTATTTTTGGTTGATGTGGGCTGGTGTATGCCCCCTCCAGGAAGGATTTGTTCTGCCTGCATGAACCTCCTCTCTAGAATGTGTACAGGAGGCTCTGGATGTGTTCAGTGACCCTGTGAGTGCAAGACCTACCCAGGAGCAGCCTGTGCTGGATTCCTGCCTATGGTGTCCTCTCAGATCCAGCTCCTGGCATCACTGCAGAGTTCCTCTATGGCCATGTAAGAAAATACTAACTAACGTGGCAGCCTTGTGCATTAAGGGCTCATCTATAAGCCTGGCAGTTTGCCCCACAGACTAAGTGTATGGTGTGTGGAAAAGCCCAACCAAGCCCACACAGAGATATCAATTAAATAGAAACAGGGCTCCTAGAGAAGCAATGCTAAATTCAGAACACCAAGAGAGTAATCAGTGGCAAATTAAACCAGAGGAAGGAATTAATTATGCAACAGTGGAGTTGGTGCAGGTTGCTGATACGTTATCTTTGCTGGTCATCCTGACTCAACAGCATGCTCAGGCTGTCTAAATGGCTTCAGCTATGTTTGGCTTGCCCTGTGCCCACAATCAGTCTCCCCAAAATCATTCTCAGACAGCGTGAGAAAAGCATGACCTGGCTCACGCAGAGCATGGCTACTCCCAGGAAACTTGAGTGCTCCAAAATCCTGCCCTAGCTGGGAGCACTGATTGTCTCAGAGCTGAGGGGTGCCAGGAGGACCTGGAGCAATCTAGTGAGGAGTTAATTAAAAGAAAACAAGTTACAGTTCCATCTAATTTGCTGAAGAAGACAGTTAACTCTTCCTGCAGCAGGCTGCCAGCTTTTTTGCAGTGTTGGGATGAAAGCCCATCCATCCTCTTCAATCACTCCCCAGCAGAGCAAAATTACCAGTGTCAGGAAAACTCATTTTGTGGCATTCATCAGAATGGATTAAAATGGAACTGCTTCTGAGATGCCCTGCAAGAATAGCTGGGGGACATCAAAGAGCCTGTGATCCTCACAAGCAGAAGACTGTCCTCTGCTTTGAAATACTGGAGTCAGCCAAACCTTTATGGGAATGACATGTTAACTGCAGTGTTTTAAAGCACTTGGGTGTTTAATCACTTGTGTCCTATCTACTCCATTGTAATATAATCAGGAAAGTAATCATCTAGTGTGTTCAGGTGAATTTGTTGAAGGAATTTGAAGGTTCATTTAAAATCTTGGACTGCTGCTCAATTTTAAGTGTTCAGTAATGGACAACCACAGAGTCCACTCAACCCATTAGGAATAAATCCATCACTATTGTTATAGCTCTATTCAGTCATTTAAACAAGACTGTTTCCCTGGCTGCATTGGAAAGCACTTTTCTTCTTCTAAGGAAAGACAAAACAGACTGTGTATAGAATTGTGATATTTTATAATCCAAACATTTTCTTGCTTTGAAAATCTTGTTTTAGATAATGTATTTGAATTTGCCACATATCAAACTATTTGGCAAGAGGAAAAAATGCTTTCTTATGGAACCAGAAATGTTGATTATCTGTGGATCTTGGAAAAGGAACACGAACTAGCTTTTCAAAACATCCCATGCTATTTTTGTGTATCATATGCACATGATATGCCTTTCAAATCATTGCTGAAAATCAGCTTGTGATACCAAGATTAACCCCTGTCCTCTGTAACTGACTTTTTACAAACCGTGTCTTTATTGTGAATTTTTTTTGGCATCAGAATACAGAATCAATGACACCAATGGCTGCATGTAGGAATTGCAGGAATAAAACATAGGGAAGCTCCCCTTCAGCTGGACCAGATGATTCATCTGATCAAGTAATATTTAGCTGCCATCTATCATTTGATTATTGAAACCCAGTGTGATGCTAGCAGCTGAGTTTATACATAAAACTGATTACTTCAGTTTCCAGGGTGTTCACTGAGAATCCTTCTTGAACATAGAACATTTTTCAACAGTAGTTGAAAAAAAAAAAGAAAAAGCAGTCTGTTTTTGTGGCACTTGACTCTTCATCTTATCCTCAGGAAAAAAAAATGCATTTTAGTGGATATATTTCATGCTTCCCCTGCTCTGAGTCACAATCATCTGTGGAAAGGATGAGCCACATGATTTTTGAAGAGATGACTGTATCTTAAGGAGGATGACTTGTTCCTGTAGCCCTCATGCTCAGAGGTGGTTCCCCAAGGGAAAGGGGGATTAAATGGGATGATTTCTATAGACAGGTCCAGTAAAAACATACTAGGGTTTATTGGAGGTGCTGAAAGGATGAAGTGCACCTCAGATAAAACAGCTTGATCAGTTCATGACACTGGTAAATGACTGACCAGTGTAGCTGTCATGCCTTTTAATAAATAAACCACTTCAGTAGAAAAACAAAATATACGAAAACCCCTCAACCGTCCCTCCTTCAGAAAAATTTAGATCCTCCTGCAGAAATATTTTAAAAACAAAAAAAAAAAAAAAAAAAAAAAAGAGTAGCAAACATTTTGATCTTTTCAAATCTGAAATTAGATTTTTGTATTTGCCATGTGCTAGTCCAGGCTTTTGCTGCAGAAGTGTCTGTGTTGAGCAAACCCAGACAAAAGATTGATGAGAAAAAAAGTCTGACAGACATTTTCCCCTTTCTGTTCAATTGTTTTTGAATTGATTGTATTCCTTCTCTATTAACAATTTATTTTCTTAGTGGTTTCTTAAAGTAATCTTTCTTTTTGTGATTCATTACTAAGAAGAATTATTCTCATCTTATTCTTTAAAGTCGGGTACTCGTTTTAGAATGACTGCTGTGCTTCCTCTCTTCTTCCCTTTGCCAGCACATCTCCTTGGCTTGTAAAATCTGTGTTTTGAGGACTGTCTCTTGCCTTCTGTTTATTTTTAACATCACAGAACCCAATCTGCTTAGTTATTTCTAAGTGCAACCATAGTACAAGTATTACAGTAGTGGTCACAGCAAACATGTGCTGCAAGAGCTGTAGAAACTGAAGAAGAAAGCACAGCTTTAACCTGCTTATGTGTTCCAGAGAGTGGAATAGCTTTTTTTTTCAGGGTTTGTTGATGCTGAAATCAGATATTACATTTCAGCTACGCTATAGAGTGAATCAGATAATAGCTGGGGAGGATACACTGTCACTGCACTAATGAATTATGCTGTTGGGTAGTCATAGAGAAAGGAATTGCCAGCATCATGAATTTTATCCAGCATGATTGATTGCCTGACAATTTAATGTGGATAGAAGTCCCTGAATACTCATAATCCCAGATGGTTTTTTTTCTCTCCTCTTACATCCTTATTGAGATATCCATTATCTCTTTTTATATTATTTTTTCCATTTACATTGTCTTTAGCAAACAATTCTTTCCTCCTCCTAACTCCTTTAATTCGTTCTCAAGTTTAAATGACAAATAAAACCTGTTAGATTTGAAAGCTTCTCAAGCTGCAAGAGGACTGTCAAAAACCAAAGTGCACAATGTCTTCACACACCAAGAGGCACTGGAAGTTGATGATCTACGATCAGTTTGTAAGATGTATGTAGGTCATAATCCTAAAAAAACTTTTCTGCCTGTAGATGGGTATTTTGCTCCCAAGGCCAAGAACTTCTGCTTTTTTTCTCAGTGCTTTTATGCTATTCAAGTTCTTGCCCTTGACAGTCCTTGAGTGAACATAACCCAAGCCATGCCACACTTTCTGACAGCCTCTTTTAACAGGCATTCGGATGCATTTTTTGTACTTCATCCTTCATGCAGCCTTAATCATCTTCCCTTGAAAGAGGGTATACACTTCTTTGTTTAAATTCTCACTTTTTTAGATTGACAGTGAATTTCTAAGGAGGTAATTGAGTTCTAGTTATGTAAGTTTTCTGTTATTTTTTAGGAGGTCTTGTTTGTTGCTCTTTCAGGAGTTTTCAGTTACGTAACTTTTATATTTTAGTGTAATTTTGCAGCCTGTCTACCCATTCTGCTTGCAGTTATAATGATGCAGCATTACAAAAAGTACCTAAATAATATGTTTGAAAGCTCTACAGATTCTGTTTATGAAATGAGTCAATGCTCTGTTCCATAAGGAATAAGTGTCAGAAATGATGATGAATAAAGATTTGCCTGCTGTTGGCTGAGCTTTAGTTGTGTTGCTGCACTGGATGGAGAGGTGATCATGATGTGTAGCATTTGCCTGCCTTGCACTCACAGCACTAGTACCATGATGGAATGTAAACACACAGCTTCTTTGCACTGCTTGGTCTCTGTTGTTCCAAGAGCACTTTGAACTATCAGAACTGCCTGGTGAAAGAACTGTCCCTTCCTGCCTCCCTAGTTGGTGATTTCTGACCCAGAGTTGTCTCACCACTGAGCAAGCACAGGTCCCTCTGGCCTCACAGAGAACTAAACTGATGAAGTGCTCCAGGTAAAATTAACCTGTCCATAAAGCTGTCTGGGAGCAGCTCCGGTGAATTGTGTGAATTAAGTGAATTTGACTCACCCTATTAAGCAGAGAAGCTCTGGTCATTTCTAGAAGAGCTATTGTAGCTCCAGTAATTGAGTCAACATTATGAAAGGTCTAAGAGCAAGTGCAGAGGAGGCAATGAAGCTGGTGAAGGGCCTGGAGAATAAATCTTATGAGGAGCAATTGAAGGAGATAGAACTGTTTTGTTTGAGGAAGAGGAGGCTGAGGGGAGACCTCATCACTCTCTACAACTACCTTAAAGGACATTCTACTGTAGAGAGGTTAGTGCTGGTCTCTTCTCACAGGCAATTGATAGAACAAGAGAGAATGGATTCAAGCTGCAACAGGGTAGGTTTAGACTGGGCATTAGGGAATTTCTTTTTCTGAGAGTGGTCAGACGTTGGAATAGGCTGCTGAGGGAGGTGATAGAGTCACCATCCCTGGATGTGTTTAAGAGTGGTTTGGATGTGGTTTTGAGGGACATGGTTTAGGGGTACACTTCATAGAGTAGGGTTAATTGTTGGGCTTGATGATCCCAAGGGTCTTTTCCAACCTGAATGACTCTATGATTCTAATACTAAAGTACAACCATTGGCCTCTGTTAAGTCTGTGTACACAGGGTCAAAATGGGAGAGAAGGGGACCAGGGGAGCCATTTTCTGAACAAGTGAAACTCTGTTCATTGACCCAAAGGCTCTCATGATGCTGGTACCTGCACAGGGCTCCCAGTGTGCTCAGTGAACACTTTCCACACTTGCTCAACAAGGAAAACTTCCCTCACTTTTATTGAAGTGCTGTTAACCTGCACAGGAGGAAGGAGGAGCTGGTCTTTGGCTTTCCTCTGTTCCAGGATAATCACTTATCCAGTGATTCCAGGCAAACCTGCTGCTTTCCACCCCGCCAGCACACTGATGGCAGTGTGCCACCAGGACTGGTTCTGCCAGGGCAGAGAAGGGGCTTGGTTCACACACCCTTCCTCAGACAAGTTTAATATGATGGCCTAATGCATGCCTCCAGGTGCTCTGCCAATGCTAGTTCCTTCCTAGAGCTGTGATCCAGGGAATAGGCAATAGATAGAGTTAAATTTGCTTCTGCTTGTTTCCTGAGAACTGAGTTTCTCTCGCTTCCAGCAGTGTTCCCTGCTAGGACAAGTGCCAGCTGGAATTGCAAATGTCTTCCCTGTGGCTGCAAAGGTAAAAGAAATAATTATGTCTTGATATTGTTGTTCCAGTCCATCATCTTTGTAGCTCTCCATAATCATCTTTGTAGCTCTCCATACTACTCTGAGGAAATCTTGCCCTTTTGCCTGAGTGCACTGGCTTTGGATAAAGCATCCTCCTGCTTGGTCACAGGGTGGACCCACATCCCAGACAGCTCTTGCAAGTCATCTTTCTCTGGACATCCATAGCTTTTTGTTGTGGGAATGACTTTAGTCTGTACCAGCACAGCCACACAGGGAGGCACAAGCACCTAGCTCCGAGCCCGCAGTGTCCATCTCTCATATTCAAAGCTGCATATCCTGGCAAAAAAGGGCTTAGGCAGACTTGTCACATCCACTGAGGTGAAAGGCAGTGACACATCTTGCTTCAGATTGAATATTATTTCTTTCCAACATGGTTGCAACTTGCTGCTCATGTGAATTTCGGAATACGTGCTTTAGTTGGAATAAAGAATATAAACAATCAGTCCCCATTAACATACAGCAATTCAACATCCTGACATTTATGAGCTCATGGTAGGAGTTTAATTAATTAATGATGATGATGCATTCTTCACAGGGAAGATTGGCTTTTTTGTTTACATTGTACTAAATAGTCTTGTATGTTGGAACACTTTGGAAAATACCAAAGAAATATACTTCCCTCCCACTATGAAAACGCTCTGCCTCAGCATTTTTGTGTGTTGTTTTTATTATCTTTGCCTCCAGTAAAAACCCTGGATAGGCATGATTTTCAAGGAAAAGGCTTCTGTACAAACAGCCATTTTAACAGATTAAACAAAAGATTAAAGAGAAGAATTAGATTAATAGGAAGTATGAAAGTAAAAAGTAAGGCTAAATCAATCCTGCCAATATACTCAGGTCCAAGGTTTAGTTTCCTTCACAATAAAAGTATATTTTCCATGGAATGTGTTGCATTCTTCAGTTCTACAAAGTATTCCAACGTGAAAAAAAACCCCTGTGCAATATAAAACATCCCTGCCTTTGAGGTTCTTCAGAAGTATGCATCACAGCTGAGATAGCTCTGTAGGAGTATGAGCAGAACAACAATCTCTGGTGACAGGAGAGAAAGAACAGGGAAATACAGCAAGAATTCCGATTTCAAGCCTGCAGATTTGTGCCCAGATGACCTCTGATCCTCTTAGTGGCATAGCACTGGAGAGGAGCAGGAGCAAGGACTGTGATGGGATTCTTCTTGCATCCTGGCTGGCCTTTCCAGATCCAGCCTGATGAACAAAGCCTCTTCTCTTCCTGCCTGCTGTAGCAGAGAGAAACTCTCCAACCAAATGCAAAGGAGCTTCAGAGCCCTGTAAGGTGACATTTTTCATCTACCTGCCTTTGCTGGTAGTGTCTGTAACTCTGTCACAGAGCACCTGATAACTCAGCATTTGAGGGAAATTGCTGGGCAGTGAAGCACAGAATGCTAGTGATTTCCAAGAAATTTAGGGGGAAAAAAAAAAAAGAACCCTAAAAATTGGCAGCACGATTTCCTTTGTGAGTCACAACTTCATATTTGTGAGTACATAGAAATAGAGAAATAAAAAGCATTATACTCTAGCATAAAACCCCCCCTCCTGCCCACTGTGTCTATTTGCCCAGTAAAGCTTGTGAGCTGGGTATTTTGTAAGATGGAGGGGTCTTGGAGGAATACAAGGAACATCTACTGTGTGCAAGGAGAACATGTCAGGAGCACAGTGGAGAATGTGTCTCAGCAGGATAAATGAGCCTGAGACCTGCTCCTCTCCAGGTTCCTAGATAACTACTTTTTGGTAAAAGAGGCAGGTGAGCCAGGAAGCATTTAAGGATGTTGTCAGGTCATGTAGAAAGAGAACTAGAGGTGCAAAAGCTCAGTTAGAACTTAAGTTGGCCAATTCTGTTAAAGATAATCAAAAATGCTTCTATAAATACATTAATAATAAAAGGAGGGCCAGAGAAAAGATTCATTTCTTACTGGATGAAGTTGGCCAATGTGACACACATCCCCAAAATGGTGGAAGGATGATCCAGAGAACCCTAGACCTGTCAGCCTGACCTCATTTACATTGGGGCCTCTTACAGTGGCCCATTAAATCAAGGCACTTTAAACTTGGAATGTTTATGCTGAAAAGCCAAACCAGAGACTTTCAGATTAAATGCTAATTAATTGGCATAAATTGAGCTAGGCTGGTCCCATCACCCAGTTCTGTGTTCATGGTAAGTCTTTGCTGGATCTAGCCACATCTCATTTGGGCACACATCTAGCTACACAGTGTGACCCTTATTTGCATTATTTATAGTTAACCCACAAATGAGAAATCCTGCCTCTATCTCAGATCTTCATCTGAGCCACAGGCCTCTAAAACCACCCCTGCAAACCAGGCAGCCATCTGGAACAAGCAAAGTTCATTTCCAGAGTGTACTTACAGAGCAGCCTCCATCCATCAGCTCCAAATCACTGCCTCAAAGCCAACAATAACTTTTCTATGCAATGTATTACAAAATATTTGCAGTTCTGTACTGACATATCCTTTTTTATTTTATTTTTTTTTCTCAAAAGTCCTAGCCAGCTGTCTCCTTGGTTGTTAAGGCTTCAGCCCACCTTTGTAGAACATCAGTTGAATGCAATAAAATGCATATCTTCATTGCTTATCTGGTACTTGTCTTTTTATGAGATGAGTCCACCAGTGATCTACATGAACAGATTTACTGTCTGAAACAAATGTACAGAATTAAGTAGTTAAAATATTGAACGATTCTGCTGTTCAGCACTGTTGGGAGGAAGATTGCTGCCAAGATGAACTTTGTTCAGCATTTCTCTTGGTAATTTTGCTATGTTTTTTCTGCAGGGACTTGGAATATTAGCACCAAATTGTCTGAAGTGTTTATCTCTTGCCAATCACACTATCTCTTCAGGTGCAGTAAAGTGTTCAAGCTTTTCCAACATAAGCACTGTGAACTTTATGCAGTCTAATTCAGGTTCTTTATGAAATCAGTGTTTGTTATATAACCACTGTGTAGTTTCATTAAATGTGGATTATTATCAAGAACATTCTTTTTGGACAATTTTGCAGGCTCCTTTCCAAGTATAGCAGAGAAAATAAATCTGTGATATGGGAAGAAAAGGAAGGAAGGAAAGAAGGAAGGAAGGAAGGAAGGAAGGAAGGAAGGAAGGAAGGAAGGAAGGAAGGAAGGAAGGA
>JANHGL010011585.1:1457-14879 GCA_024611195.1 Ceyx melanurus | reverse complement strand
GGAAGGAAGGAAGGAAGGAAGGAAGGAAGGAAGGAAGGAAGGAAGGAAGGAAGGAAGGAAGGAAGGAAGGAAAAAGACAAGGCAGAAGGCAAGGGAAAGGGAAGAAAATTAATAAGAAATTTTTTTTTTCATACTTAAATTCTTTCTTGGTGCTTTTAAATTTTTATTTATTTTCTATCATTAGATCATTTACGTCATTTTCCTGAGACAGCTGCTGCTGTTTTCATGATGCATTGGAGCATCCCAGTATCTTTTCCATCCTGCTGTCCATGACCTTTCTTCCCTTTTCTTTCTGTAGAGTAGGGAAGTTCTCATCTGGCTGCAGAACTTGGGGGTTAAATGAATTAATCCACTAGAAAACTGTGTAGACTAATGTAAAAAGTTTGTTAGACAATGTAGGTAAAATAAAACTGGAATCCATGTGAAAAACCTGGGCTATTTCCTCCTTCTCCCACTCAGACCAATTCAGCATCTGTATTTTCTTGTGAAAATTAAATTACATTGACACTGTAAACAAATCACAATGCCACTGAAGAGCTCACCAAACTCAGAAGGCAAAAGGGAGGAGAGGGAAAAGGTCCAAGGAAAAGAGAAGCTGCAACCTGAATTAGAAAAGGTCAAGGATTGTTCACAGGTACAAAATAATTTTACATGTACTGGATAACCAGAAAAGAATTATTTTCTAATTAAGAATTAAAAATAATCAGAAGTAGTGGATTTAATAGCTGTTCACTATAGAAACCTTTTCGTGAGCAACTGACTTTATGGATACAGTAATGCTCAAACAGCAGCACTTAGTCTGAACCTGCCTCAGGTGCCATTTCACAGCAAACAGCTAAAACTCTTTTTTTTTTTTGTGTTGTATAAATTCTATGACCCTCAAGGAATAGCAGCAGCAAGATATCACTTCCTAAATATATAAGATCTACCCACATAAGTCATATAACATTATTCTCACATACCAGCATGTCTGGTGTGTTTATGCAGTTCATAACAGTGTTGCTCATCATTTAAGCTTTTAGTTGGGACAGGAAGAGGGCAGAGCAATTATCTAATCATTATTTTAAGAGTATCTCAAATCAACTGGTATAATGCAGAGTAGGAGAATCTCTCAGCCTCCCAGAAATGTGTTACCCCCACAGATGTCTACAGATGAGCCTGAAGAGTTGGAATGTTGAAAAAGCAAGTTAAGGATGAAGAAAAAAGTCCTTTACATATGTTTTTTATAACAACTTATAAGAAATGGAAAATGTAAGTGAAATACTCTACCAACTACATGATCATGAATGCAGCAAATAGCTTGAAAACAAAACAAAACAAAACATCCTACGGATGCCCTGGGTATAGTCTCTATTATATGGTGCTATAGTCACTCCTAGTTCATTAACCTGAAGACAGGCTCTCATGTAGCAGCCTGTGGGGTGTGATGTGGAGGAAAATCTGCTGTGGAATGAGCATAATTTATGACAGTTACCTTATATTCCTTATATTCAAGGAGAACTTAGCCCAGTCTTCTCCAGAAAGTGAGATTGCCAGAGATGTCAGGTAGAAATGGACAGCAAGGAAGCAGAAGAGCACATAACTGTTTAGAGAAAAGATTTTACATCACTTCAGCAATGTAAAAATGACAAGGAAAGGCAAGCTGAAAGATGGAGTAAATTATAGTGAAAAAACCCCTCTTCCTATAAATGGCAAGACTCACCACGTTCCCAATACTTCCAGGAGTTCCATGGGGTATGGCACTGCCATATTGCTTAAGAAGAACATGGTTTTTAATTAAAGAACAAATGAATATTTCAGGGATGAGGGGGTACCCCTCATAGGAACATGTTGAAAAGCAGCAAGTAGAGGGGCCAGCTAGTGTTCAGAGAACAAAGTGAGAGATTTGTTGTGTGTGGGAGGAAAAGAGAGAGACGTGGCCTTCTCATCAGTGCCTTTCCCATGTTTGATCCTTCTTCTCTGTGGAGGTTTAAATCTGTCCAGGGTTGGTAACAAACACAGCTCCTGTTCAGCCGTGCAGAACATTTCTGTCATATAGCATTACAGCTTCTCAAATTCATCATTAAACAGAGAAATCAAAGGATGAGCAACTCCATTGTAAACCTCTTTGTCTGTATGAAAAACAGGATGCAGCTTAACCCCCCTCAACCTCATCCTAACCTGAGGGTCACTTGAGTAGCAAATGGCTCTTTAGTTTTCACCCAAACCTTTGTTGTTTTCCTGGGGGTGCCAGAGGAGGCCCAAGAGCTTGACATTTTCTGCAATAAAAAGCTGTTATTGACTGAAACTACACCCTATCCAGAGGGGTTCTACAGTCGTCCCCCCCAATATTTCTGTGTACGTGGGTGAGCATTTCCAACTACCTGATGCATCTGCAGAAAAACCCAAGATTTAAGAGTACAGAAGGGAAAGTTTGCATCTTAAACAGATGTTTGAGAATCTGGATCGAGACTCCCTTTCAAAGAATTCACCATTTGCACCACGGTGGGACAAGAGGACTTTCAGAGGTTTCCTGATGGAACAATAATTTGACATTTTATCTATTCACTGTGCCACTGGATGAAGATTTCTAAATATTTAAACCAAGGCCTTGCAAAGCTTTAGGATTTATTTCTTTCCTTTTGGTCTGAATTCCTTCTTTGAATCCTTACAATAAATTTTGTGAGGGGTAGGATTATGATATTCAGGCCTGTGACATCATCACACATCCTTTGCTGGGCACAAAATGTGCTGTTTGCTGATCTGGGCTGAGACTGACTTGGCAGAATGATTGCTCCTTCAGGCTGCTGAACCTCTGATGGGCTTTCAGTTTCAGCACTGCTAGATTACTTTGGAGGATATTGCTGCTGAGAACTGAGATTCTGATCTTGCAAAGTAAAGATACCAAGGAGATGCTGAGGCCTAATCATGAGTTTTGTGGCAGGCGAAGGCATATTTTGCATTTTGGAAGCTTTGTAATGAAGTTGTTATAGTTGTAACATGTTCGTTCTGTCAGCTCTCTTCATTTTCTTAATTCTTTTAATGCTGTTAGATCTTCAGATCTGGGGCTGCAACTCTTGTTCCAAGGGTTTAAGAAGCTGGGAATTGTTTGTGATAACCATTTTATTCTGTAAATTGGTTTTGGCTCTGTACTGGCAAAGCACTGATTGCTTGAGTAACGTTGCCAAATGCCACCCAGATTTAACCCACACCAGAATTTGGTAAATTTGGTATTTTCTCATCAAGCTTTAACATTGCCTTGGTTGTTTGTAGTCTTACATATCTGATTGTGAATGAACTTGGGCTTAAGGTTTTGGGGTTTTTTTGTTGTTTTGTGGGTTTTTTGTTTTGGTTTTGGTTTTGTTTTTTTTTTGTTTTTGTTTTGTTTTGTTTTTTGTTTTTTGTTTTTTTTAATTCTAAATTATTTTTCACTGCAGCTTCATGTTGTGCAACCTATAATGTGCATCTTTTTATATTCTGAGTTTACCCAATAAGCAACTGTGCACAGAAAGTACCAGTGTGTTTAGTGCACTGGAAATAAACACAGAGCTCTGGAATGGGCTGCCCAGGGAGGTTGTGGAGTCTCCTTCTCTGGAGACATTTAAAATCCACCTGGATCTGTTCCTGGGTGATCTGGTCTAGGTTCCTTTGCTAGTTCCTGAATTGTTTTGTCACATGGAGAGCTTGCACATACAGCAAAGCTGAAAATGAGGGTAGGGATGGAGGGATCTTTTATAATTCATTTTTCAAATGAATTCCAATTTTCATGTAATCTTACTTGGATGGTAAGAAACAATGAAAATTTCCCTGGGCATAAAACAATTAATACAAGATTAAATCGTGCCTCTCAGCCTTTCTGAAGGCTTTTTTTTTTTTTGGCAGTTTGTTACATTAATTTGAACTTAAAAAATTCAAATGGCCTTAAAATTAAGAACTTCCTTGAAGAGAAAATTTGATACAGATCCAATGGGAAGCAAACACACAGAGCAGTGAGTCAACTTCAAGCTGGGCTGAGGTTGTGCCTGGAGTCTGAAACCCTTAGCAGAATACATATCATAAAATGAATCATGATGAAGAGAGAGTGTAAAAAATTGCATTTTTTACATAGCTTTTTACAAAAGCTTTGCAGGAGGGACTTCTGTAGCAGGTTTCCTCATAAAAGAAGGTCACTCTGAACTATATCTGATGCATTGGTGATATCTTCCCTACAGAGATTATTCAAGTTCAATATTTCAATTCAACTGTAAGGTTGTTCACAGCATTTGTAGACATTATCTGCAATAAATACAGCAAAATTTTGGAGAGATGGACTTGATGGATGAACCACTTGATGGATAAAGAGCTGCCTAGAAGGTATTGAATTCTGCATCCAGTTCTGGTGTCCCCACCATAAGGAGGACATAGATCTGTTGGAACAAGTCCATAGGATGGCCACAAAGATGAGCTGAGGACTGGAGCAATTCTGCTATGAGTATGGGCTGAGGGAGCAGAAGAAACACTGGTTCTGTGAGACTTCTCCACTCTGCTTTTTTACAGCAGGAACAGATTATGCATTTTGCATGGAAAAATAATTGTGTGACATGTATTAGTGGTAGTGGGAGCAGAGACTTGTGAGATTTAGGGTCATGAGGAGGTACAGTCAGTGTCCTGCTCCCTGTCTGTGGCCTCGTGAATCTTTTCATCATTTCATCTCTGTGAAATGGTCCTGCTAGGGAGAAAAGTAGCTAATCATCATAAGGATTAGTTAGTTAAAGTGGAAAAAAAATGGAAAAAAAAAAAAAGAGGCCTAGTTAACACACTGTTTTGCAACAGAAATATGTTATTAATCATGTTTATTATGAGAATGATGGAACACTAAACTGGAAGGATTATTGTTGTGCTAGGCATTGTGCAAACTGAGAATGGAAGAGAGCTCTGCTCAGCCTCAGGGGTTTGGAAAAAGAATTAAAAATAGGACTCATGTGGCCAAAGGCAGATAGATGTCTGCTAGACATCTTAAAAATTAATTTCCTCCTAAATATGTCTTTTTCTCACTAGTGGCAGGGGACCTCAGATCTAGACATCTGAAATCAAGCTCATGACATGAGAAAGAGAGGCTGTACTAAAGGGTATGGCTCACAATGGGTTTTCAGAAAAAATAGCCATATTGCTTTACTTAGAGGGGATGAACTGCAGAGAGTTAAGTGAAGACAGGGGTAACATGGAAAGAGTCAGTACAAATGAGACAGAATCTCTAGGAGGCTTAAAGAGAGAAATTCTGTGATGGTGGGATGAGAGAGGAGAGGCAGAAAGGGACTAGGTGGTCAGTGAAAGGTGTATGGAGCTCCCTGAGTCTCCAAAGATTTCTGCTTTGGTGTCTTCAGAAACTATCCCTCCTGCCTTTGACCTCTGAAGGCAAAGTTTCCCAGGAGGGTGTGAGCTTGGCTGGAGGGCATCACCTCAGCTCCCAGTGCCCCCCAGTGTGTTCCTCTCCATGAGTTCAGACTCACAGTGCTTCAATAAACCAGAACATTGTTCTAAAGACACAAGAAGCTGATGGTCAATCCTGAATACAAGAGGTTGGTAGGGGAGTAAATGGTAGGTAGGGGAGAAAATAGTGCCACAGGTGTAATGGGGCATCACTGCCCAGTCTTCCATCACTGTAGATGGAGAACTGAGGTTCACCAGGGCTGACCTAACCCCTGGCTAGCCCTGGATCAGGAGAGCATCATGGTTGCTTTAGAGCTCTGTGACTTTTTAAGGTCTTCAGATATCCCAGGGGTAAAGCCAGCACAGTTCTGTATCAGAGAGTCCATATCATTTAGATTCCTAGAGACCCAAAGAGAGATCTGGGCCTCCTGTTCTGCACTGTCTAATCCCTAGAGGATCTCTCCAGGGTCTCAAAGAAATGCATAAAGTCATCCTGGAGAATTCAAACTAAATACCCTGAATGTAAATACTGTCTTAAAAGAACAAATTCATTTTTAACTATGGCCAAATGTGCACTTAGTGTGGTTGGTGGGAGTTTTTTCCTAGAACAGTAGATTTGACAATGCTGGATTTCATTTTTTTTCTCCAAACCTTTGATAATGTACTGGAAGCTTTGAAGTAGGATTCACATAACCATGACGTGACTCAATAAATGACAGCTACTTTCAAAATTAGAGTTACTTAAGTGGCTCAAGAGTTCAGCACCAAAATCATCAATTCATCAGAGATCCTCACAGCAGGACATTTAACACTTTCTCTTTTCCTTTTGTCCCATGTTCTGTATTTTTCACAGATGGCCAGGCTGTGCTTGCTCTTTGCATTGCTGTATGGGGAGGTGGGTTTCCCTTCCATATCTCTATTATCCTGCTTCACAAGTCTGCACCTTTTGGAGCCGCAGTCCTGGTCTCTTCATTCTTCACCAGTCAGTTTGCCTAACATTTTACCATCACAGTTTTTCTATTGTGGATTTTCAGGACTATAAACCACCTCAAAGCATTTGCTGAATCTCACACGCTAACTGTGAGGCTCACATAATTGTTTCCTTACATAATTGTAAGGAAAGGAAGTATTTTGGGCTCCTGAGGAAAGGAAATGCTTGGCTGGTGTTCCTCCAGGCCCTGCAAGGGCTGTTCCTCAAGTGATTGATGCGACACTGCTCTGCTCAGCTGGTGCTCAGTCCCCTCTGGCAGCTCCCAGTTCAGTTGCAGGGCCAGAATGCAGTGTGCTCTGCCTCAGACACTGCAGGTCTTCCCCAAAATTTGCAGCTCCAGGGACTGAGAATCAGACAGACTGTATTACAGAGTCTGCACGCCCTTTCCTCGGGATTTCCTACATCAGTGGGATTAATAAGATTGTAAAATCTAAAAGAATCCATGAAGAACAGGATAATTAAAATAATCCAGTGCTACCAGACTTGCTGGCTCAAGCAACTGCTCCAAATCAAGCCACTCTGAGCAACAACCCTTTTCATACCTTTGCCTGGCTCCAGGGCAAAGGAAAAGACAAGGGGATGACTTTCACTCCTTCTCTTTAATTTTATTCCAACTGATGCTGAATTTTGCATGGGTTTTTTGAGGCATTTTGCTTAAGATGACACGTGATGAGCATCACTTCCCTGTAGTATGCAGTGAATGACTGCACTTCAGCAGATGAGGTGGAAGTGGCATTGGGCACTGCAAAAAGCTGTCCACTCATCAGTGACAGACTGTATCAGCATCTCATCTGAGTGACACTGAGCTTAGAGGTGTCCAACAGAGAATTTGACTCTCTGGCACACTTAACTTGTCACAGCTGCAAAGTTAATTAATTATTTATTGATGATGCTTATTATTTGTGAAGACCTGGCTTCATGCTCAGTGTTTTAATCAATTCTGACTCCTGTCTCCATTGGGTCTTTCAGAAATCTGACAAAAGAGAAAGCAAGTTTTTCAGCTAGTGAGGATTAAAAGATGCTGTGAAGTGAAGATGAAAGGGCTGTAGTCACCCACCATTTCCATTTAAAAGGTGCAGTGTTTGGATGTATAATGTGATGCCAAAGAAGCTTTTACATTAGTCTGCATCATCATCTGGGGGCAGTACCAACTATTCTGGATGGTTCCCAAAGACTCAGCTGCTTTGGCTTTGTTGTCAGTACATTTTTAGGTTCTGTCTCATTACCCATTAAAACACCTAGAGCCTCCTTTTGCTGACCCAGGCTCGCCCTTATTTGTCCAGGGGCCCTTTCCCAGAGTTTGGGGAAGGAAACCTCTGTTGGTGGTTGATGTCTCCCAGTGACTGAGGACAGCACTGGCACACGTATCTGTCCACAACAAGCCTTATTTGTGTTCCACTGGGGTTTCTTTTCTACAGCTTAGTTCAGCGTGTGTTCAGGAAGAACCCGAGGATACTTTTTGCCTAAAGCCAACTATATGCATGCACACATAATGAAGGGGAAAAGAGCAAACAGAGCTGTCCTCTGGACCCCAACTGCTCCCTTGCTCACTGTGCAAATTACTCCTGCAGCAGTGACAGGGACAGGGAAGAAGTTGTCTTCTGCTCTTTGCAAATGTCCCTTCATGGACATGGAAAAGGTTAGGGTACATGGAAAGAACAAGGGTTGAATTTGCTTTCCTGTTATCTCCTAGGGGACTGCTGCTGAAATTCAGTTTCTGGAGAGGCAGCTGTGCTTGCAGAAGTGTATTCCAATGTATGTCACCACGCTGCTGTCATTTCAGTGACTGCATTTGTTGCTGCACACAACCTGAACTAAAACACACACGCATGCACTTATGTAAAAACTTCTTATTCTAAATTATTTGCCAAGAAAATAGCTCCATGTCTGCCCTGCCTTTAAGTCACTGTGTGGCCCCTGTTTTGACCAAGTCCACTGCCCTGTGAGGAAGGCTAGATGGGGAAGAGGCTCATTTCAAGAATGGATTGCTTTGTGCCTGAGAAATGTTTTGCATGGGTCTGAAAGGGAGGCATTGTCAGAAATCCTTCATCCCATGGAAAGGCCTAGAGGTCCAGTCCAGCTCAGAGCTCTGGGTTTTGCACAAACAGGAAAGGTTAGCTGGCAAACTTCACACCCTTTCATTTTCTGGGTAGAACCAAGTGTTTTCTGAAATCAGCAAATATCAGCAAGAAATTCAGGCTATTTATGTCCAAAGTAATACAATTTTATTTTTAAATGTGCCATTTGTCCTAGTACAAAGGAAGCAGAGATACTGAAAAAAAAAAAATAAATATGAATACATTGACTTTATTGTGGTTAAGTTAGAACCTATGGAGTCTCAGAGGGTGATAACTTAGTCTTTTAAACCATCCTTTTTAAAGTCTCAGAGAAATCCTGAGCACATATGATGTAACAGACCAGTGTACATTTACTTGAGTCATCCTCCTGCTTGTCTTGCTATTTGTTTACCTAAAACCAAAACACAAGTCTCTGGGGAAACCATTACCATGAGCATGGTGGTTTGATTTACTTTGTGGTCACTCCTCTGAGGGGCCTGAGCACTATAAATTCTCATCCTTGCTGGTAAACACCCCCGGGGTGTGCTGAGAAAGCCAAAGTAAATGGCACTAAGTTTAAGGCTTAGAAAACAAACAAACACAATTTAATACAGAGATGCTTTTTCTCCTTCTGTCAGTAAGATGCTTCCCTGTAATAACCCTGTTTTCTGGCTAGTTTCCTGTGCCCTTGTAGAAAAGGAGAAAATGATTGATGATTGTAAGGCTGAAGTTCTGTGTCAACTGATATTTAGCTCCTGGTTGTAGCACCAGTTTGATTATAATCTGACAGCTCCTTGGTGCTTGAATCATGGACAAGTAAACTTATGGCCCAGTGTGACTGAGTGGAGGAGCCATGGCTACTGCTTGGCAAACCAGGGTGAAAATGTCACAGAGGCCCCTGCAGATCAGACTGATTTTCTTGCCATCCTGGCAGCTTGGTGGATGGAGTGAGTGGTTGCAGCACACTGTTGTACTGAAGTTTTCCTGCAGCCCTGGGGTTCAGAGATTAAACCACTCTTCTTTGGTCCCAATAGGCTTCCAACCATCTGGGCTTCAGATCAGCATCTGAAGTACCATACAAAAAAACTCAGTGCTTCTTGCCTCAGCAAACAGAAAAGAGCAAAGGTTGACAAACTCAGATTCAGCTGAAGCAAGGAAGAGTGAAATCCAGCACCGAGGGCTCTCCTCTTTCTGCTAAACCTCCAGACATTTCAACCCACAGGCTGTAAGCAAGAGATGGCATGTAAAAGATGAGAAGTGGCCAAGTTTATTTAATATGTTGTCTTTTCCACTGCTCTTAGCAGTGTTATCAGAATACTTAATTTAGTTACGTGGAGCAGTGTGGAAAAACACTGGTGAGGATAAAATGAAAAAGCTACTTCCAAGGAGCTTCCAAATTACCAATTAGTCCCTTTGCATTGCTGGAAATCTAATAAGGAACTGATTATGTTTGGAACTGGTGGGTTTTAAAATGTACTCAGCTTCAACTTTTATATACATAGTGCTCAGAAAGCCTCGAGGCAGGAAAATACAAAGTCATCTTGTCAGGACATCAGAGCTGATACCACTAGGTCTTTTGAGCTGTCTGCTTTCTCTTTGTTGCCACACAGCAACTGAGAAATGGCCAATTTTTTGTGCTCGTGAGTACTTTTTCTCATTCTTTTGGAATGGGACCACTGTAGCTGAGTGAATTAATTTCTTCACCTATTCATCCTCTGACTTTTCTTCATGATACATCCTTGTTGCTGGCTCTGGTGCTGGTCCAGTTAGAGAATACACTGATCTTACTCACTAGAATGGCAGAGAATTAAGTCAGGAAAACAAGTGGATAGGAAGAGAGAGGAAGGTGCAGCTGAAAATGGGTGTGGGAGGGAAAGGTAAATAGAGGAGGGAAGCAAAGACCTTCTTTCCATGGCATCCAGATTTTAACAGTTCCATGGTCATGTGAAATCACAACTCCCCCCTGAGCAACAGAAGCAGCAGTCCTACTGTTCTTCCTCTGGAGACTCTCTAACATCAGTAAACCTCCTAGATTCTGGCAAAGTTCTTCTTCTGGGGTGGGAGCTGGTGTAGCCTTGCAAGCAAAGCAGTCAAGAATCACAAGGTAAATCAGAAGGCAGGAATTCAAATGAATATACAGAGATCCTCTGGAAAAAAGAGGGTTTCATCTTCCACTTTTTTTTTTCTTTTCTTTTTTTTTTTAAATATTTTTTTCCTACCAGAGTCCTCTGACTGTGTCAAGGTACAAGTATTGCATCATCTCAATGCACTGATTGGTGGCTCAGAGCCCTGAAGGGCAATGGAGCTACACAGCAGCTTTAAACAGATTAACACTTTCAGGGAAGTTGTTCCTGTCTAGGTCAAGAAAGAGCTTTTCCTTGAGAGGGGATTAAAGAGGTCTCCAGTGTTGTGCAAACCATCCATCTATCCTCATCACAGCTTGTGAAGGGACAGATCTCCCACTCAGCAAGGAAATGGCAATAATGGCTGTTGTTAACATGAGGCTGCAGCTGACCCATGTTGAGATGTTATTGTTACACTAAGCACTTCTTACCCTCCTTTCCCATCAGAATGCACTCCAACCCAAGCATGGCCCTGGTCCATGACTGCATCTTGTGAATGCTCAGTGCATGAGCTGTTTCATCTCACAGGCTGTGGAAAAACAGAAAAATAAACAAAGGGGGGAAAAAAAAGAACCATTTTCTGTCACTTGAGTGAACTGAATTGGCTCATCAAATTGTCAGAGGAACAGCAGAGCTGGCATTAAGTGGAGGTGAAGACCACTGCTCAGAAGGGAGAGAAGAGACTCGCTGCCCTGTTTCAGTGGTAGCAAGCCATTAACTAAAGTATGCACTCAGTGAAACCTCACCCTCTGATGTAGAAGATTTTGTCACTCCCTGGTATGGTTGTGTGAAAATTTTCTGCACTAGCTGCAGTGATTTTCACAGATTTTTTTTCCAGATCATTTTGAGACTGGGAAGACAGGGGGCAAAATGTCTGTTGGCAGATCTGAGGAGATGGTAATCTTCAGGGAAGTGGAGGAAGGATAAAGAAATAACCTCTTGATTCTGTTCTGTGGCTTGGACACCATCTCTGTCCGTGGCCTAAGGATGCAGCCACACAGTGTATTTAAACTCTGCTAAAATATAACTAGTGCCAACAAGCACCAGGCAACCCTTCTCCCCTTCCCACTTGGGTGCACTTCTGTATCCCCTGCAGTACCACTGGTGCTTGTCTTGACTCTGTGGTGAGCTGGTCAGGGAGTTAATACAGGGTAAACCAACCCAACAGGAAGAAAATGAAGATTTTTCTGCTGAGTGAGGTAAATCAGCTAATGGTGGAATTAGACAAACAGTGGCCTAGCAGAAAGTGATGGGCAGATTATTTCATTGATTTGGTTTGGATAAGGGGCATCAAAGTGAACAGGAATTTCAGCTTTAGCTTCTGTGAGAGCAGACCACGAAACTTGTCTGCTTTGCTATGTGCTTTTATTCTGGGTTTCGCCTTTCAAGTTTGCCTCAGTATTTTGTGAGAAGGCTTTTTCTAGAGAAGCCTCGAGGACTTCATCCTGCAGAACTGAACAGGATCCTAAAGAAATAATTCTGTAAAACACACCTGACAGTCAAAGTGCTGAGGAGGTCAGCCCTGAAAAGGGAAGGAGTTATCAGCCCCAAATCTGCCAATCTGCTCTTCCCTCCAGACACTTTGGAAATGACATTTGAGAATCCCAATACATCCTATAGGGTAGTTCCAGGAGGCCTAGAAAGTTCATGATTGGCATTAAGGGCTCTGTAGATCCTTGTGTTTTCCCTGCTTTGTTTTGTTCCCTATGGGTGAGGCAGTACCCAAACTTGCCCTCTCCACCGTGTGGCTTCTATCAAATAGGTCCTTGGCACACACAGCATGTAAATAGGTGCCAACAAATTAAGCTTTAAAAACCCAGCTGAAAATCCTTTGTAACACAAAATGGACCATACAGATAAGATGTAGGTAATCGAGAACAGTCTTTTGCTGTCTGCATTTAACAGTAAATTGCTGAGCAGAATCCAGGAAGGATTAGATGTTTCTACAGGAACCAGAGCATTTGCAAACACAGTGCTAAGCAGCTGCTAATGCTTTCTGCTTGCAGCTCTGGGCCAGAGCCCATTTCTCCTGTTCCTTCACTCCTTTGCTTTCTCAAACACCACCACAACAGGACTTTTCTGCCATCTCATCAGTATACCAGTCCTAGTTAGTGTTCTTGTGCAGCTGTTATCAAATCTAGTTGTCTAGTTGAGGGTGTCCCTGCTCACTGCAGGAGGGCTGCACGAAATGACCTTTGGAGGCCCCTTCCAGCCCTAACCATTCTATTAATCCTCGCTATTTGGTCAAAACAGATTCAGAAAAACAAAACTAGCCAGTCTTAGCACAAGCTCTATTGTGTATATTTACCAGGAAAGGTATTTCCAGAGTCTGCTAAAAAATTGCTTGTAGGATGTATACCACTGTTGTTGGTTTGTGTGTTTTGTTGGGATTTTCTTTTTCCTTTTTTCCCCAATCAATAGCTTATTTAATGTAAATGGGTTCAGTTTCCAGACAGCAGAGAGGCTGGTATTTAATATTCTAACATCAGCGAATTTGTTTGGTATTTGTTGGGCGGGGGCTGGGGAGTATGGTGTGAGGAAGATGAGGATGCCTGTGTGCTGGGGGAAAGTTATGGTAACTTGTAATGCATTTCAGAGGAAGGAAGTTTTCACCTCAGCTGAAGAGACTTGGGTTAGAGACCAGTTGAGCAAACTGGACATCCACAAGTCTATGGGCCCTGATGGGATACACCCACCAGTGCTGAGGGAGATGGCAGAGGTTATTGCCAGGACACTCTCCATCATTTTTGAAAGGTCCTGGAGAACAGGAGAGGTTCCTGAGGACTATGGAGCATCTCCCTTATGAGGAGAGGCTGAGAGAGCTGGGGCTCTTTAGCCTGGAGGAGACTGAGGGGGGACCTCA
>JANHGL010011583.1:3658-42276 GCA_024611195.1 Ceyx melanurus | reverse complement strand
TGTCCCTGCTCCCTGCAGGGGGGCTGCACTAGATGACCTTTGGAGGTCCCTTCCAGCCCTAAACATTCTATGATTCAATGATTCTAGCAGCTATTACTCAAAACCTTTTTCAAGGGGGAAGTGTTGTGAAGCCCGGAGAGGACATTGTGACATGCAACGGGGAGTGTGTGGGCTACAGGGATTTGGGTAATGGAAATATTATAGCCATGGGCTAGTTAGTGTGAGCATGCTACTTCTGATGACACCCAAACTCTTGTATTCTGTGTATGATTGTATTGTTTTAGTTTAGTTAGGCTGTTTTCAGGGACCACACTTGGCATTCGGGGTCAGATTCAGACAGAGACTCAGCTCTGCAAACTCTTTGTTTTCTTTCAGCTATTTGGTTTGTCGGTCAATATTTTGTGTGTGTCAGCCCCAGATTTCATCCCCAAACTGGAAGCATTGTGATACATGGAGCTGCTTTGTATAACCCACACTTATTATAGAAAATTATGAACATACTACTTCCAGAATTAGAATTAATTGCTCTGCTCTAGTGAACTCTCCCCTTGTGCCTTGTCAAAAGCAGCAGTTCCTTTCCGATGCTCACATATAAAGGTTATTGTAGTGAGAGTTCTCTCTGGTTCTCTAGAGCAATTTTGTGCCCGTGGAAGCAGTATTTTTGGTTGATATTTTTAATATCTCATATATCAGGTTTTCTTTACTTCCTGTGCAGGAAGTTTGACTTAAAGTTTCCATTTGTTCTACTACAGACTTAATGTGCTAACCCATAGGTACTCTTAACAGGACTTACCCTTTACACTCTCCTGAGGGACTATATTTCTGTCTTAAGACTACTTATATTGATGAATGATTTGTGGGTATGTAATATTATATATTTTTCAATCATAATTTATTAACAATATTAAAGATTTATAAGTTAAATAGGGATTTTTTTAAAAAAGTTTAGTTTTGTATTTAATTTAGTTTATGAAATTTGATATAAGAAGGAAGATAGGCAACTGTGCTAAAAACTTTCCTTGTCCTTAACTCTTCTTTCTAAAATTCTAATCACAATGTTTCCTTCAACACAAAAGTATCATTGTGTTTTAAGTGAAAAATTACTCCAGAAAAAAAGTACGGTGGTACTGATTGAGTTCAGGGCTGTGTACTTCAGCAAATAGAGGATGACAAAGATTGGTCTATATCAGTTTGGAAGTGGGGCAGAAAAAGCACTGTATATATAACATTGTATACAATGTTATATATGCAGTGCTATGTATACAATGTTATGTATGTTATGTATACAATCCTTGTAATGTATGTATAACTTATGTGCTATGCTATAGAAAAATGCAAAAATATGGGGGGCACAGCAATACTAATTTAAAAGAAAAGGTTAGGTTATGTGTTTTGTAAACTAGATTTCCATTTATTAATCTCATCTTGAATATTGTGGTTTTGGGGAGAATACAAAAGAGAGAAAAATAAATTCAGAAAACTAGAAAATTTTGCTTACAAGGAAAAATTGTTGCCATTCATATTTCTCTGCATTATTAGTCGTGTTTGATGTAGTTTTGAAATACATCTAACAAAAAGAATAATGTGCTTTAATATCCATAGACAAAAAGTACGTGGATTAAATGTGCATAGAGGAAACATAGGTTAGACTCTGGGTTTTGCAGTCTATAAATTCTTTGTTGCCACGGTCTATGAACAACTAAGCAACCATCACATTTTTAATGTGAGTTCTAGGTGACATTGCAAGGTTTCTTCCAGCTCACATCCTATGCTTCCAATAGATGAATGGGTGATTAGGAAGTGTTAAAATGCAAAGTGATGATCATTAGCTGTTAACAAATGTCAAGACTTTCCTCTGAGTATAAAATTACAGTTGGCTCTCTGATTATATCCCCCTTTTTACCTGCAACAGAAGGTTAAGTGAACAGATGAAAGGACACAATTGTACAGGGAATCCTCAATAAATAGGTATTTAAATTTGGATAAGAAATATGATTTCCTGGTCAAGATAATTTCATTATCATGGTTGTCTATCACAACTGGGAGATCTTTATGAAGCAATAATGGGTTTCCAACAAGGGCAAGGAGGAAAGTATTTAAGCTTGAGATAGTTCTGCAAAGAGTGTTGTGTTTTTTTCGTGGATAGAGAGAAAATAGAGAGATCTGTCCTGCAGATTATTATAATGTTCTTGCTTCTGCCTGTGAAGCCTTCTCAATGTCTGGTTACTATAAGCAAGATATGTGTATACTTGTTTTTTAAAGCTGTATGAGGAGAAAAGACTTTAAGGAGAAAGAGCTGTATAGTCAAATAAGCAAAGGAGCCATCTGATGCACATTGCTGAGCTATATATTGATGTGATTTTTGAGTAGTGTGGGTTTTCTTCACTCTTCTGTTTATTATTTCACTGTAACTCTACTTAGGTTTCACTACAAGTAAGGTAATGTTATGTACAAATCATTTATCCCACTCTTTATATACCTTTATGTTTCTTTCTTGTAGACCAAAGTAATCTGAAGAGTCCTCAGGACATTCAGGTGTCTGTTGTAAATACAAATTTTACTCTAAGATGGAACTACACTGGGAATGATATCAACGTGACATTTTCAGCAGAGTATCGGTGGTGAGTAGCAACTTCAGCCTGAGCCACAAATATCTGATGCTTATTTGTGTAGAGGAGCACATTAATTAATTGCTATGCTGCTTGATACTGCCGTGTAAAACTTCTAGAGATTTTTTTAAATCCAGGAAGCTTAAGTCTTGAAATAAATTGGAAAGATAGTATTGTCCTTTTTTTGTCTAATTCATGTGGAAAATGAGGTTGTTCACTGGAAGTGCAATATTATAAATGCAGAACACTCTTGGTAGTGTTTCTTAATCCTAGAGTGGTTCTTTGGGAAGGTTAACCAGTACACTTAGAAATGTAGTATTTGGATTAATTTATTCTCTGTGTTGTTGGTTGTTTGGGTTTTTTTAAATTAAACTGTATTATGGCCACAAATACACACACACATATGGGATTTCAGAGAATTTTTAGTGTAGCTTTTGAATAATTTCTCAGTGTTTATGAATCCAGATTTCTCATCTGCAAGTTTTAATCACCAGATGAAACGATTTGGTTTTAAATGTTTGTTTGGTTTTCCTTCAGTTGTTTCATATACCAATATTTACACATGCATATACCTACACATTTGGTATTTTATGGCACTTTCCAGACAACTAACTATTAAAAGATTCTTATAAAATCACTTAAGTAGTTCTTGGTTTTTGGATTTCCTAATGTATGTTTTTGGATTTTTTTAAAAAGTAGCTTGCCTGATTCAATGTGCAGATGAGAAATAGAAAACAGATTTATTTAAATAAACATAACCCTGGTCTGAAAGATAAGAGTTGAGAATAAACAATTATTACTTCAGGTCTGTACTTTTTTTTATCTTTTTTTTTTTTTGTCAAGGTATTTTTAATTTCTCTTTGAAATGTTTGAAGACTTTTAAATTTCGTCCAGCGAATTATAGTGACTAGGATCATGTACTGAGGATGTAATTGTGGGTTTGGACAGTTCTTTGATGCTGCTCTCTGACACTTTGGGTTTACATGGTGGATAAAGCAAACTAAGATCACACTTTACAAATTGATAATTAACTTTTGGTAATAAGGCTAAAATAATAAATTCAACTAATGAATTAAATGGTGATATGAATCCCAGGGTAACTAAGTAGATAATACTGATTACACTGGTGCTAGTGATGAAACAGCCTTAAGTGTTGTGTGACATTTATTAACATGAAGAAGAAAAGGAAAAAGAATCTCAAGACTCAAGTTGTGTTTGGTTTTATTTTTGAGACATCATCTTTCTTACAGGTTTGAAGACTTTGAGACAACTGAAACAGAATGGCAGGAGTTGTCTGGGTGTCAGAATGTTACTGGCATGGAATGTGACTTTTCCAAAGCAATAACCAAATACTATAATATACATCATTTGCGTATAAGGGCTGAAAGAAGGGAAGAAGTGTCTCCATGGTCTAGCATTTTTGAAATGATTCCATATGATATAGGTATGAGCTCCATATACACTGTAATATTTTTAGCTAAATGGCCTTCAGCATGTTACTGTGAAAAAATGTGATTTCCATTGCTAACAACATGAGCTAGTGGTTTTCTCAACTGTAAAATTATATATTTGCAGGTCATGGGATATTATGATTCTCCCCTTCTAGAAAGGGGAAAGGATCCTAAGTGATGCCATTTTTCTGACAATTTTCTGTCACTATTTTTCTAGATTTTTTTTTTAAATCCTTTTTACAGTGGACTTTTCTGGAAGTTTTCTTCTGACCTTGTGACTTTTCAATGTTTCAATGTTTCAGTATCTCATGGCATTGAAGCATTCCCTAAGTGTTTGATTTGTTTGCTTTGCACGTTACAGAAGAATTTAAACTGCATTGCACAGCAGATTCTAGAAAGTATCCTCTAGTAATACTGCACTTTAACTGCTTTTAGAATGAGGTCATGGTGGTTGAATGTTTGGTAAGGTTTCTATTAGGTACTGCCTAAGATTAATGAAAACTAAGGTCCTATAGAAACATACTGTATTATTATTACTCTCTGAAAAGAATATAAGATGGGCAGTTAATGTGGTTTTATTAATGTAAATTACTTCTTTTGGTGGTTTTTCTTTAAATAGTCTTTTAATGTTTGCAGCTCAGATTGGTCCCCCAGGAATAGAGTTGCAGTCCACAAATGGAGTGATAAAAATTAAGGTTTCTTCTCCAGAAGCTAATCAGGTCCAAAAAATGGTGATAGATCATCTGAGTTTTAAATATATTCTAGTTATCTGGGAAAATTCATCAAATGCAGAGGTATGTTGGTTTTTTTTTTTAACTTTTTAACATAACTGTCAGATGTACTTTTATTGCTTCATGCTTTAAAATGAAATTAATTACGTAACTGTATAGAACTATTTCTATGCAGTTCAAAAGTTGGGAGTGTGTTTTCCTGGAGTTTTTTTGGTTTTGTTTTTACTCAAGGATTCTAGTCGATATTTTATTTTAACAGTTGGTATTTCTGTTAAATGCTGGAGTCACTTTCAAGTGCATGAGGAAGAAGGTCAACCCAACTCTGATGTGGTTGAGCAGAGGCCACCCTCAGAGAACAAGAACAGGGAGGGAAAGAGTTCAAGGCAGGGGGAAGAAGCAGTTACAGAAAGGCATAAATTAAGGGAGGGGAGAGGTAAGAGGCTAACAGTCATATAACTGATGCCTGCAGCTGTCAGTACACTGTGCTGTGTTATTAACTAAGTTCTTTGGTTTTACACCATGGCTTGAGGGTTTTTAGTTTCCAAGCCATCATGTGTGTCTTGCACAGCAGATTCAGCTTTTCAGTAAAGAACAAAGTAGAAGTTGTCTTTTTTTTTTTTATCCTCTTAGAGGAATGGATACCAGCTAAATTAATGTAGGAATTAGAGACACTTTTGTTCATTTGGAAGACTGGTCTTTGATGACACCTCAAAGCAGGGTGGGGGGAAAGCTTTAAGTACAGGCTGTATACAAAAGTCAAGACACTGGAAAGTCTGGTAAACCAAGAGCAGGGAGATAGCAGGAGATGGGGGCAGGGGAAGGGTTTGCTCAGTGAATCAGAGGACAGAAGCAGATTATTTTTCTTTGAGTATGTGCCTGACTTTTCATGTGGTGTTAATCCCACTTCCACATGTTAAAGGAGCACACGTTCCTTCCTCTCAGTCATGGGGCTAAGATGGAAACTTACATTTAGCATTTATTCAGCACATACATTGTTCTTCCCTATTTCAGCCTTTTTAGCCTTTTTTTGATGGTGTTTTATATAAATAGGCCAAAACCTGAGGAAGAACAGTGACCTTCATATGCTGTTTGCAATCATTTCTTACAGTTCAGAAGTCAAAGTATTTTTCCTACTGCCATCATAGATGATCTTGCACCAGACACTACCTATTGTTTGAAAGTTCAAGCAACTCTTCCTTTTGACTCAAAAGAAGGATTATTCAGTCCCATTCGTTGTATAAAAACTACCCGTAAAGGTACAGAGTAAAACTGTTTTATCTTAAAATTATTATTCAAGTTTTAACTGTTGGAAAAATAAATTTTCTAAAGCAGTAGAAATATTCAAAAGTGCCAAATTCCTACTTATTTTGGTATAACAGCAGTCTTGACAGTTATGTACGTTTTACATCAGTATAATATGTGTATTATATGTATTAATATTAGAGTTTAATACTAAAAAAGAAGGTTTTTCTCTGAGGCAAATTCTGGTCATTTGGGTGGCAAAAACTGCTTTCTCTATTTGGGAAAGCTGGTATTTTTGAATTTGTGACTTAGAATCAGGAGGAAAGGGGACATGTATGTAGGCAAAACAAAAGCCTTTTGTATACTTTGCACTACATGAATGCATATAAAGTTGAACTAAGATTATAAAAATACTGTTTTATACAAGTCTTGGTGAATTTATTATTCCAGATACTGAAGAATGTTTTAGTGGCAGTTTGCCACCAGTCGCTTCTTTGTCATGTCTGGATTTAAACTGTTTTGTGTTGTTGTGGCATCTGTTGACTTTTAAATGTTTATTTCAGGAAAACAAATAGCAGTGTGGGATTGTAGAAAGCCAAGCTTTGGGTGGAACACGTGGTACATCAAAATTACTTTGCACATGTGTATTTTTTACAAACTTTTCTCATAGTTTTATTGCTGAAACAGTTTATTTCTGATATCAATGTTTCTGTAGTTATTTTTCTGAGTTGTTTTAATTATTGAAAGTGTACCATGACTGTTTATATGAGAAATACCTATTGAGGGAGAAATTGCTATACATAATATAAAGCTTTTCAATAATTGTGGGTTTCCTTTTTCTTGAGCAGTGAATAACCTACACTGTGCAACAAATGTGCGTGTTCTTGCTTTGAATATGGAATTTCATCTGCATTGGAATAATCAGTATAAACACCATGTCAGCTACAATGTACAGTATCTCATGTGAGTTTAAATAATTTCCATATCTTTGTGTATATGTCATTCCAAATGCCATGCATTTTATCTTGCAAATAGTTACTAGAAGCTAAAGTGAAATACTTGATAAAAGTGGCATAATGTATTAAGTGAAACACTGTCACATAAATATTGTGGCCAGCAGCTAAATGGAGAGATATCTCTAGCATTTATTTTAATTCCTTTGGCATGATAGAAAAGTAATTGACTTGATAGAACTAAATGATAAATTGTAAAATCTAAATAGAAAAATAATCTATCAGTTTTATCAGTTAAGGCTTTATTAAAGCACTGATTGCTGTTTTGTGATCCAGTTAACTTCCTTGTTTCTGTTAAAAATGAAAAAAAAAAAAAAGAAATCTAGATATGAGGAATTTCTAAGGGCCCCCTTCTTAAAGATAAATACAAACCAACTATGTACCACAAGTGAACATGCTGGTTTGTGGTTTTTTTTGGAGTTGAAGGACCTCACATCAAAAACGATTAAAATCTCTCTTGCAGTGGGTATCTAAAGAAACTTCATGATGATTACTCAACGAAGTGGCTCAATGTAACTGGATGTGAAAACATCACTGATACACAATGCAATTTCTCATCTGTCATCACTACTACTGGATTTTATTATCTCCGTGTGGAGGCCATCAGTGAATATAATAAATCATGTTTGTCTAATGAAGTCAAAGTAGACCCTCTAATAACAAGTAAGCAAATGTGTTTTATTCTGAATAAAGCTGTTAGTAAAATTAAACTTTTAAGTATACATTTAGTACACATTATCACAGATTTCAATTACAATATTTTATGCTTTTTTTTTTTTTTTTAATGTCTTAAGATGAAATTGGCCCTCCTGGTGTGAAGTTGGACATCAGTGATGTTTTGCTCCATATCCAGATTTCTCCTCCAGGAGGAGCTAAGAGTGAAGTCATGAGAGACAGTTATGACTTGTCTTACCGAATTCTGTATTGGAAGAATTCATCAAATAATGAGGTAAGAACTATAAATACTTAAAATATTATATTAAATTTATGACTTAAAATACTAAGTTTGAATTCTCCTCGAAGCTTATTTCCAAAACAGTCACATACATGCTGTATCAGTCATGCAATGAATTTGTTTCTTGTTTTTCTGAAAGATTCTTTTCAAAACCTAGTGAAGGCAACTTTTATCACAAAGTAATTAAGATTTAAATCTTTTTCCATCATTAATTTCCAATTAATGTAGCTTCCATCCCCTCAAATTCTTTTATTTCTGTATTTGCAGTTTTGTAGCTATATTTATCATAAACCGATGAAGTCTTGCATGCTTTAGTTCATGTTTTAATGGATATTTCCATATTCTTTAAATACTTAGAGTAAAATACTGTACAGCAATTGGTAAATGTGCATGTGTAAATGCATCTAAAAAAAGGAGGAAACATACTGCAACAGGAAGAAATTTCCTTTTGTACACAGCTTTGATCTGTAAGATTTGAGTATGATGAAAGCAGTTGTTTCTTGCCAACAGGTGTTTCCTGGGTATGTTTGCCAAGGAGAGAGTTGTATTATTTCTTTAATTTCATTTAATCCAAGTACAGATCACTGTCTATTTTTACTGAATTATTCCTTCATCAGAGGACAAAAATCTAACTTATATGAGTGACCCATAATATTTATGTGCATCTTATTCTTCCAATTTTTCCTTTTCAGGATGAAATCAAAATGAAAGAGATAAAACAGACAATAGGGACAGTCTCCAATCTAACACCTGCGACTTGGTACTGTGTAAAAGTACAAGCATTCACAGAAATTTACAATAAAAGTAGTTATTACAGCAAAAAGGAGTGCATCAGAACACCAGAAGGTAGGAAAAGCTTGGGGATTGTTAACACTTCTGGTAATAAAAGTGTTAACCTTTCACAGGATGCCTCTTTAATCTAAAAATACCTGCAGCATGACTTAATGGCCTCTCAGTTAGCACATAGTTGGCCAACAGTCTTTGTGCTTTGTGTTTTCTCACAAAGAGAGAACACAAAAAAAAAAAGTGTTTCTCTTACAGCTAAACTAATAAACTGCCTCTGATGTGACCTGATCGAAATTGCATTCTTGTAATTCCAAGAGACAGCTTTGTTTAGAAGTTATCTCCCATTAATAACTGTAATGATGATGAATTAAACTTAGTTCTGTACAATAACTTGTTAATAGGAAAGCTTTAGCTTCCAGTACTTTCAAGACATTTTTAGGAGGGTGCAAGGAATCACTAAATGCTATGTTTTCATTAATATTGTTGAAATGGTCTTAATTGTTCTGTGAATTAATTATATTTTATAAAATCCCGTGCTAAAGTATGAGAAGACAAATCTTTCTACTCAGAGGTGGAAACTCACCTCTGTGCAAAATAAGAATACATTTGTAGATGGATTACACTCAGAATATTAGAGCAAGTTACCTGTTGAATTGAATTTGACCAATTACCTTCTATTAGCAGGCTGTGAAACTAGAAAAATTGCTAAATATCCAAACTGACTTCAAACTAAGCAAATGTAATCATAATAATGCTACTTGCTCACATCTCATCAATATCTAGACTGAATGTTTTTTATTCACTTTTTTTTTTAGGTAAAATATTACCTCTGGTAATTCTAGCAACATTCTCAATTGCCCTGATTGCTGTCATTCTTGTGGCTACACCAATTGGTTTTGCCCTGTATCAAGCCTACAATAAAATTAAATATGTGTTCTTTCCATCATGCAAGCCTCCTTTGAACATAGAGGTAAGAGAAGACATTCTTCTCATTCATTAAGCAGATGTATTTATAGAAAAATGAGCAGAAAAATGATATGAAACAGTGTTTCTCTGTTACCCTTTGGTCTCACAGGTTGTGAGTAAGGGTAACAAATGGCATATTACAGGTAGAAAACCACCTAGTGCTACTGAATAAAGTAAACCAGATATGTCCATCTCTAGTGTGAAGCAGAACCACTATTTGGGTGTTGTGTATGAATATTCATCTTTTCTGCTTCTCTCTGCAGGGTTTTGGACAACAGTTCTTGAACAGTCTTTATCTGCCAGCTGCAGAAGAACCAATAGAAAATTGTTCAGTAATTGAGCACATCATCACAAACGAATTAGATCAAGTTGATTTTAAAGACTGCAAACATTCTAAACAGAGCAGTAGAGATTCAGGGAATTACTCCAACGATGACGATACTCTAGGGAACAAAGCACCACAAGTGCTGGGAAAGGAAATAGTATAACTGGAAGGAAAAGAAAATTCATATAGGGGACTGGCAGAGTAATAGACACCACTTTTTTTTATTGTGAAGTCACAGCCTAAGGAAGACAGTGGGACTTTGGGATCTTTGCTTCAGGTTTCCAAACCTGCACTTTGTTTCTGGAAGGTGACCTCTCTGCTGCAAGCTGACTAACCTTAAAGCTCAGTTGACATCTTGTACCTTACACCATTTTGACTGATTTTTCATCACGTGTTAAAAAGAATACCATCTGTGGAGAGAGGAGCAGGTCAGTACACTTTATATACATGATCCTTACAACCTCAGCAAAAGCCTGCTTTGTTCCACAAGAAGGATTCCTCACTATTGGAGAGGTTTGAATGCCAGTGTGTGCTGTGGCAGAAGCCTGAAATTCCAGTATTTAATCTTATGATGTTTACAAAGGTAGAAAGAAAAGCAGTTTTGCACTGTTCTTAACAGACAACAAATGTCCAAGCCAGATTTACACTGCAAGGAAGTGGAGAATACAGTTACTTTAAATGACAAAGCACATTAAGAGGAATACTCTTCAGTGATTTTCTTTTTTACATTTTTTTTCCCTTTCCTCCCACCATGGCTACATAACCAGAAGTGTAAAATGTTTACTTCTAATGGGATTGTATTTAGAAATCTTTTAACAAGGAGGAAATTTATTTCTGTCATTAGGACCCATGTTGAATTTAGAAAATGCTTTTTAACAACTGGTGAGGATGCTTGTCATTCAAAGATTTTTCATCTTAATCTACTTTTGCCAACAGACGTTTTCTTTCTACAAATTACAAGGATGTGCTGCAATAATGTTTCAATTTGCATACCACTTCTTATGAAGTAATTTTTTTAAGTAGCTTATTTTTTATTAAGAAATTGTTTTAGACTCAACTCTTTTAAGCTTCATGTGGGTTGTTTATTGCAACTCTTGGTGGGTTTTTTTGTTGTTTGTTTTTTTAATTTTGAAGATGTGATATAATTTTGTACATTTATTATGTTCTTCAGTGAACACAGGGAAATAAAATTTTGCACATTAACTTCTTTATGCCTTTCTTGGTTCCGTGTATTTTTGACATAATGACATTGAAGCTACACCATTGATACTTAAAATACTGAAATTATTTAGTGGGATGAGATATAACTCTATTAATGCTTTCAACTGGACAATGGAGAGTTGGATTTGTCAGTATTGATGGGAAAACTCACAAGCAAGTTAATCCAACCCAATATTTTTGAACTAGAAGTTCTAATTGAAACTGGAAGCACTTAACCAATGTTGATATTACAGAATACCTGTAATATAATTAACACTTAGTGTGGGGAGTGGTGATGAAGCAGAAGTTTCCTGTCGGGATTTTTAGTTGAAAGGAAACATCTGGAAATTATTTTGCATATTGGGTCATGCACACTGGGATTTTCCTGTGACTTCTGCTCTTGGAAATGATTTTGTTATTAGGATTGTTTTAATATGTATCAATTCAGAATCATATGCTCCATGTTGAATGGGTAAGAATGTACAGATAAAAATAGGCAGTAAAGGACAACTTTGGTGATAAATATTTATGGTTTATTGGACCATTTTTGTAGGGATGATTTACTGGAAAATTCTTCAGTGCCACTAGCACTCAACTGTACTTTGTCCTGGGGTATTTGGCACATTTCTAAGGTGTTGCTGTTTGACACTGGGGCTTTATTTTGAAGAAAAAAAAATATGAAGATGGGTGCCAGTGGGATTATTTCTCACTTTACTAGAAATTTCAGTGCCTTCTGGGTAGGGGGAAGCAGAGGAGATCTGCAGAGGAGTTGTGTTAGATGGCTACGTTCTTCCTGTCAATGCAAGTATTTTTTTGACTGTGTGCCCAGTGATGGCTTTTCACTTAAAGTTTGTAGGTGTAGTAGTATATAGTTCCAGAAACTATATTCCTTTTCCTTCACTGAGCGTCATTTAACTCCAAAACCTGCCAAGTATTGTTATGCAATCACCTAAAAAGTGGGGGTTTTTACCTGGCATACCTTTATAGAAGCAATGTTGGTACCTCATGTTTTGTGCTCCCTCTGCTGGTCTTGTAACAGCAAATTGAAAAGTTGGGGTGGGACAAGGACAGGGACAATATTCAAACAGCCTTGTAAAAATAGGATTTATTTTATTTATTTCTTAAAATGAGACTGATTTCAAATTTAAATATCCAAACTAGTTAGCTGGTAGTTTTCTGCCACAATGACCTTATCCTTAGATCCTTGTCCATAATCCATATATATATATATATATATATTCATAACTGACTGGTTGTGTAGTAATGCAAAGTTGTAGATTTAAAGTGTATCAGAATTCTGATCTGTTTAATTTTTTTTTCTCTCTATTTTCACATGAGATTCGAGGTTGGTGTCTAAATGTATATCTTTGTTTAAAATCACTTCTTAGCTAATGACTTTTGAAAGAAGCCTGTACCTTATGTCAATAGTCTTTGTGCTCTGCATGTAAATACTGTTAAGTATCAACAACAAAAAGGTTGTTGTTATTCTCTAATAGCAAAGGAAGAGAATGCCAAAGCTGTTTGTCAACTATTTGAACATTACATGGCTGCTTAGGCACATGTTGCCACTGATTTGCAGTGTCCTACAAGGTGTATTTCTGTGCTTTTGTTATCGTTGTTTGATTTAGTTCTGTTTGTTGGGTTTTTTAACCCTTTTTCAGCTGCTCTGTCCCAGGACACCTGCCTGGCTGCTTCCAGGCCAGAGACCTTGGTTCTCTGCCCAGGCTGAGGGATGTGGCTGCTACTTTTCTGTTTGCAGGTTCAGTTGGTAGCAGAGCTGAGCACATGTTCTAGACACACACCACAGAGGACACTGCTGTGGCTGGTTACAGAGACTGTCATGAACAAGGTACATCTCTTACAGGACTCTAACAAAGCAGAGAGAGCCAAGTCCCCTTCTTTGGCTGGTAGAGACAGCAGCTCACTAGGAAAGCTCACACATATTGATGCTCCCCAAGTACCAGCATGGCCCCTGTGCCTTCTCAGCGCATGGGACCATGCCCTGGTCCCAGACCTTCTTACCTGCTTGGTCTTAAAGGTCTCTTCCAACCAAATGATTCCATGATTCTCTGGCTGGTCCAGCTTGATGTTCACTATCAAACACACACATTCACACACTTGTCCCACTGGCACTCCACCTTTGCAAATTCCTCTGGATACCAGCACAAATCCTTGCCCATCTGCTTGCTGGCTAGTCCAGCTTGGAGTGTGCTGGCAAATGCACACGTACACCCCACACACACCAGGATTATGGAAGATACACATGACATTCCCCTGCTCCAGGCAGTAGCAAGCACCAGGCACACAGGCTGTGATCTGTAATGCTGAGTCTCACTCTCCTCACTCTTGCTAGTGACTGCAAGGAGCTGGTTTTCAGGAAGCCCACCATTCCTACCACAGTGGCTGGAGGTTAAAGACCCCTATACCAGTAGCTGACACCATGCCCCTGGTCTGATTGCCGGAGCTGGCATCAAATCTGCTCTTGTACGTGCAGCTCTCACCAACAGCTGACACTTAGTCTTTGAATACACATGGGATAGAGAATGAAATTACACAGAGAAATAAGTTGTTAAGATTTAGTAATAAGATATAAGCATATAGGACAGAGTCTAGTCATTAGGCACAGGGCTGAGCCAGACAAGTGTATAGAGCAGCCTTGTTTTATATGCAACCAGCACTTCTTATACACTTTTCTGTCTACTCCTCCCTTCCTTCCTGCTTCCCCTTCCTTTGCACAGCCTCTCATGGGTTTGTACAGCTCTGCTGATTCTCCAGCACCTTCCAGTTCCTCTTCAGACAAAGAGATGTAACAGTCACTATTTCCTGGTTACTTCCTGAAACGGTGGTTTGAGGCTTATTTTAGATCTCAGGAACCTAAGTGCTTCTCTCTACATATTTTTATATTTGGTAGTTATTCTAGCATCTGAAATGCCTTTCAGTAAAGTGATTAACCTCTCAGTCTGCAAGCTGTGTACATCGACATCACATCTATGTCTTGTATCAGAAGCATCTTTGCTTCACAGTGGTCCCAAACCTTTCATGATGTAGAGTCACAGCCCTCTCTTTGTCTTTCTGTGAATGCACAAACTCTTTGGGAGAACTGAATGCTAAATGCTCCTTTCAAGTGAAAGGGGCATGGCTGAATGGGTTGACTGACTCAGATTTCTCACCTTAAAAAATTATCAACTCAATGTTATCTTGAAAGTCCTGGTCTGTGTTTCACTCCCCTCCCACTCCTCAGTTCACTGGTTGCATAGCTGCCTCCTTTCCTTGGGAACACCACTTCATTTGGAAGTTGGAAGGCTTAGACAAATATAAACATACATTTCTCTTCCTCCAAAAATATTTGCTTAACAGCAAGCCACTGTCCATCAGAAATTACTATAAAGCAGAACAGATGACATCCACAAATTGAGGTTCAGTTATCAGTCCTATCTGCAATGCTTATTTCTTTTACTTTCAGGTTGCAGTTTGGAATCTAGAAAAAAAAAAAAATCAATATGAAGTAAACAGAATTCCTATGACAGCCTCTTTGACTTCTCATTCCCCATATCTATTCAACTACAGAGTGTTTTTTGAAAGGACTATCTGGACTCTTCCTGTGAAGGACCCAGTTTCTTAACAGGACTTAAACACATTTCACAGCACCCTCAGATTACCTACATGCTGCTTTCAACGTTCCTCAGAGCTCAGTTTCACCCTTTGTCTTCTGCCAGAGCTGGTTTCACCAGAGTGCAGTAAATAGTCATGAAAAAAATAAACAAGCAAAACAAAAGCAAACACAAACCAGGCCTGACAAAAGCAAATAGTTTTGTGTTACTTAAGGCTAAAGATCACCAATATGCACAACAAGAGAAAAGCAATGCAATAGCTGTCAGCAGCTGTATGGAATTAGTTATGCTTTAAGAGGAAAACACTTTGAGTAGCTTGTTTCCACATTTCTTTATTCATTATGTTTGACCTAGTAGTTATCTCCATTAGATGGGTGGGAGAGATTCAGGCCCTAAAGACAAACCTTGTTAGTAATATTTTTTTTTAAAATTCCTTTTACAGATGATCAGATATCAAATTTCAAAGGCAAACTCAGGTGGTGCCAGTATTTAGTAATCTGGTTAGAATTAATCTCCATCTTTCCTTCTGAAGTCTTATGAAATTCAAAGCTCTGCTTTTGTCCCTTCTCTTATTTTAGAAATGTTTTTCATAGCTTGAAGACAAAGGGATTCAACCACCCTAGTCTGTGCCCAGAGGAGAATTTCCCAGTGGAATGCTGCTTTTGAAACCTTACGAGGAAGCCAAGACAGGGTCTCAAAATCTGATTAGGATTTTATTCATCAAAAGCCTGAGTAGTATTGGCAACAGTCAACTGAAATTCCTGTAGTAGGTGAGATTCAGAAGGGCATGTCATAGATCTCCACTTGTGCTTCTTTTCAGTAGGCATGATGGTCTAGTTCAGGCATCAGAGGGATGTTGCTCAGGGTGAGGCAAATGACTGCACAGTCAGCCTGGCTTTGGTTCAGATAGGAAGCTGGAGATTCTCTCTTGGGAATTTTCTTGTGGTCACTGCCTGTATTTGCCACAATATAACTGTGTATGTTAGACAAGAACTCAAAGGAGAAAGATGAGTGATTTACTTGGGACACTACTGTTTTCTAGAGGTGCTTTTGTAAATCATTGTCCAGTGTTGCAAGCCTTCCCTTACCAGAAATAATATTGGATCAGGTAATGTGCCTTAGGTTGTGCTCTTCAAAGAAGCATTACTTCTGAAATTAATGTTTTAACCTCATACTCTGTTCCCTTGAAAATGTACACACCAGAAGTTTATATTTCAAAAAGCTCTGCATCTAAATGTCAGTATTTGAGGAACTTGGGTAATTCTGTCACTGTAAGCTTTTTGTTAAGACAGCTATTTACAACTAGCAACAACATACCCAGACATCTTAAATTAACAATCAGTTTCAGATATCAAATGACATCTTATCTTAGCGATAATTATCTGCCAGACAAGTTTATCTATAGCAGACATGGGGTGTTTATTTCTGCTGCCTATGTGAGCTGCTTCAAGTAGGCATTCTGTGACTAACTGGTTATACTTCCTCTCTGTTTCTAGGAGACTCTATTTCATCAGATAGTTACTGTAAATGAATCACTTTTTTTTTTAAGTACCACAGCATGCATGTGAAATGCACACACCATAACAGGCTCAAAGGAAAGCCTCTTCTTTCCACCATCTCTAAGTATGTGGAGGAAAGGAGGCTTATCACGAGTAGTCACCATGGATTCTGTAGCAGGTAAAATACTTGTTCACTCTGTCATACACTCAAAGACAGAGGATGGTATACACAACGTGTCAGAATACAAAAATGCAATATAATCTTCATCTTCAATAATAAAATATTAGGAGCATGTGTTTAAATCTTGACGTTTGTTTTTAACTTCTGAACTCTTTGATGGTAGCACCTCTGCCTTTGCAGGGTGTAAGAGGATGAGAAGATACGGAGCTTGATGGTTCCCATTACAAACCCCTTGTGAATAGAAGTGGGCTGCAGAAGGCTTAGTCTACCAGGTGCTGGGAACCAAAACATTTTAGTTATCAAAAGTCCCAGAAGAACCAATATGTCTTGCTGAATATTTATTACATCACTCTATTGCAGTTATGTGCCATCATGATTATTTTTACCTACTTTTAAGACTTCTCAGTGATTTTAAGAGCCTGTCATTTGCAGTAATAGAGCTCTTTCTCCTCTGAAATGTATTTCCTTCTACCTTCACTTGCTACCTTTGTCTTTTTCATGTTGATAGATTTTAGTGAGGGAAATGGACCAGCAAGAAAAAGTAATTTATCCCTTTCTGATTTTACATTAATTTTGATTTTTTGCTCCCTAAACTCAAAAGAAAGCAATACACATAACTGCTTCTAAGCTCCAGTAGGTCCTACAGATTTCCTGGGCTAATTTTTTTTTTTTTTCTTTTGGAGCTGGTTGATAGGATCAGATGTTTCACTGACTTCAGTTCTCTCATATTTGTCTTCATTAAGTCACTGTTTATTCTCAGTTCTCTCCTTTCTCTTCAGCTCTCCTTAAGCTACCAGTTTTAAGAAGTTATCCACTGATGGTGAAAACTACGTATTTCATTCATAGGTCTTTTTCATGAAAGTACAACCAGGCATTTTGCTTTCTCTTCTCACAGCCTGCTAGATTCTAAGAGAGTGTTTTCTTGGGCTTTGACTGAACAGGAAGCTCAAAGTAAGAGAGAACAGCAGGAACAAAAAAGCCTGCAGTTTTCTGCCTGGTTTGGTAAAGGGAAAACACATATGGTGAGTTATGGGATTTCTCTAACAATTGCAGTAAATACATGGCTTTTGATGCAGCAGTAGAGGGAAACCCCTCTTCAGAATTCATGCCTTGAGGTGCTCTTTAACATCTTTAAGTTTCCTTTGTGAATCAGAATCTCAGTGGTGCAGGAATTACAGATGTCAGGAAAATTAACATGTCTTCTCCACATCCCCTTTTGCTCTTTACATTTCACAGTCAGAAACTACCAAAGGCTTTCCCAGCTCCCTGCCACCACTGGCATTCTGCAAGTCATGCTAACAGCATGTGACCCAAATCCCTCCACTGGCTTCAGATATCATTTCTAAAGGATCCATGTCTCAATCACAGGCTCTGGGGAAATCCCAAAGTGAAGCTTGTGGAACATCCAGTATCAGCAGAACAGGCGAGCTGCTGGGTTGAGAGTTGAGTCACTCTTCCCAGCAGGGTTCAAGATAAGGTCAGAATGCAGCAGGGCACTCCCATGATGTGCAGAGGAAACAGGCTCAATCTAAACAGAAGCTCTACCAACCCCTCCTAGCCCATCTTATTTTCACAATCAACCCAACAGGCAATTTTCCAGCAGTTGCTTTTTTTTTTTTCCTCCCCCCTCCTTTGTTTATACTCCTCTCTAGCTTTTAGCATTTAGTCTGGAGAAAACTGAGAGGGGATTTAATCAATGTTTATGAGGGCTGAGTGTAGGGAGGAGGGGGCAGCCTCTTCTCACTTGTGCCCTATGACAGAACAAGGGGAAATGGATGGAAGCTGCAGCACAGGAAATTTCACCTCAACGTGAGGAGGAACTTCTTTGCTGTAAGGGTCACAGAGACTGCAACAGGCTTTCCAGAGAGGTTGTGGAGTCTCCTTCTCTGGGGATTTTCAACACCCACCTGGATGCATTCCTGTGTGACCTGTGCTGGATTATAGTATATGGTCCTGCTCTGGCAGGGGGTTGGTCTCCAAGATCTCCATGGTCCCTTCCAACCCCTGACATTCTGTGATTTGTTATCAATCTTCAAACGCTTCGGCTGAAATTCTGGCCTGTTTTATTACTGTTCATGTATTTCTCTTTATTACCCTGTACTTATCTCTCCCTGCCAAGGATCTCTGCTCTGACAGCTTTCTTGACTGGGAGGAGCTGTACTACACCATAAATGAAGTGATTCACCCAAATTTCCTTGGAAATCAAAGCTGCCCAGCCCTTACCTAGTAATCTGAATGTGAAATACCCTTTCTGTACTTGTCTGCTTTCCTTTTGTCAGAAATCTGACAGCAGTGGTGTAAACTTTTCTCAGGGAGCCTTCAGGTGGTCAAATATGAGTTTTAATAATATTAATACTTTAATGGTATTGTTGTTTTGTTTATATACTAATATTATATTAATGTTTTATTAATATTAATAAAAGGTGTTTTAAGTACCCTAACTCTGCATGGTTTCCTCTATTGACAGTTCTGTCAGTCAGAGTTCTGCTGGCTGCCCAATCCTGTGCTAATAAAACGTATTTTCTATGTGAAGACTTTAAGAAGGAGTATTTTGACTTTGTTCAGGAGACACGTGAACTCTTCTGCTTTATGGTGCTTTTACCTGGTGTTGAAGCTCCTAAATTACAAGTCCCTGACTAGTGAATTATTTAGCAGCAACCGTTCTATTAAAATAGCAATAACCTGGGAGGAACGATCACCTCCAGATTTTTTTTAATCCCAACGTCGAGCGATCAGTGGCATCCCTTAAAGGTACAGAGGTTAAGCTTAACCACGGGCTGGCGTTAGGCCAGCTGCAGCCAGCAGAAAGCTGGGGACCTTTAACCACTTAATGGCAAGATTTTCTCACGTCAACCGCACGCCTCCCATTCACAGGCAAAACCTCCGAGCCTGCCAGCTCTTCCACACCGCATGCAGCAGCGGGGGCTGGCCGCGGGGTTACGCCACATCCCAGCCTAACAACGAGTCGGGCTCTGCCCTTCGCGGGCGGTGCCTTCAGGAGCTTCCCACCGCCCCTCCGGGCCAGAGCTGCCCGCAGCCCGGCAGCCCGCGGCTCTGCGGGCGGGGCCAAGGGCGGGCTCTGTGGGTGTAGGCGGGTGTAGAGACGGAGCGAGGCCGGGATGGAGACGACGCCGCCGTCGCTTCCCTCCCCGCAAGCAGGAGGGCTGGATCTGCGGGGGTGAGGAGCCCCCCGCGCCAGGCTCGCCCGTCTCCAGCCCTCGGGGACCGGCGAGCTGCCGCTGGCGGCGAGCGGGGCCGGGCGGCGAGGCGCTGCTAGCCGGGCCATGCCGTGTAGGGAGCCGCCCTTCTCCTTCCTCCTCCTCCTCCTCTTCTGCCTGCTCTGCGGCTCGCTCCGGGCCCGGGGTGCAGGTGAGTGCGGCGGGGTTCGGTGCGGGGCCGGTGTCTGCCGCCCGCCCTGCATCTCTCCGGGCGCCTCCTCCCCGCCGGGCTTCCGGGCCGGGAGGCAGCGGAAGGACACGAGGCGAAGGCCCGGGCTGGGGACGGCGTTGGAGGGAGGCGGCTGGCGGTGCATAGCTGGAGCTGAAGGGTGTGCAGCCACAGTGAGAGGGTAGCGGGTTTCACCCTTTCCCTCGCTGCGCTGGAGCCTGGCTCTCTGAGGAGGACGAACCCACGTTCCTCCGGCCGCCCCCCGGGGTTGCGGCTGCTGGAAAACGGGGCGTCCCCCCCCGGGCTGCCACCGGCTCAGATCCCAGCCCGAGGCTGGCTCTGTGCCCGGCAGCTGGGAGGAGAGCAGCGTGACCCCGAACCAGCTGCAGCTGAGAGATAGCGGCCGAAACCTGCAAGGGTTTCGTCTCTGGGCGGGGATTGATTGGGTGTCGGTCGCTGATGTTCACCAGCTGTACTCGAGCCTCCTTTTTCACCTCTGTGAGACGACAATTTAGATAGGGTTGGATTTTGACTTCACTAGAAATGCTTGGTCAAAACGGGGGGTGGGTTTGCTTCTCTGCTCAGGGCTGAGCTGTAGCTCAGAAGTGTAATCCTGGCTTCAGTGTGTTATCCCAGCAAGAGTGGGAGAGATGCTGCCCATGTTTTGAATGTGAGGTGTGCACGATGGATGGTCTGGTTTTATTGTTATTATTATTCAGGTACCTCCATGAGTTCAGCATGTCCACTGATATGTTTTCTTACGTTCATCAAGGCCTGACTGGCTGGTCTGTGTCTTGTGAACCCCTTGGGGCTCTCCGGGTATTTGAGGGCAGCTGCTGTTCCAGGCCTGCAGTCTGTGGCTGGATTCAGGAGTCCAAATACCCATGGGTGGGTTGAGGAGACCTGGGGGATCCCGTTGCAGTCAGTGTTGCCAGGTTGTTACCCCAGCAGCAGCAGTGGGATTTCCCAGGGTATCCTGGTGTTTGGTTTGTGGATATGGCCTCCTCCCTCTCTGTACTCTCTCTCACAGGCATGGTGCACTGTATTTCTTCTGTTGCAAATGGAGATGCTACCCGTTAACATCTGAGCCAAAAGAAGAGCCAGCTGTCATAACCTATCCCCACTTGGCCACATGCTTCTACTATTAACCTTTTTCAGACTTTGGTGCTTGTCTGGGACAGTTCTGAGAAGCCAGTCGGATACACTAGAACAACAAAAACCCACCCAGCCCTCTCTTTTTTTTTTTGCCATTTATCAAAATTATGTATTCTAAGGGGAAGGGCTGAGAAATCATTTGGGAGCAGGAGCAGAGGCTGTGAAACCAATGGCTAGGTCAGGCCAGAGTGCTTTCACTCACTTGAACTTGTGGCTTCACACTCTGCTGTGTGAAAGCTTTGACTTGTGGCTTGAAGAACCAGGAAGTCTCTGCATCAGGGAAAAAAACCCAAACAATCTGAGCACTATTTGGCAGATGCTTTAAAAGAGCCAGTTCAGTGAGACCCCATTGCAGGCAAAGAGAAAGGATGGGTCTTTTCTGCCTTCTCCCTGGCTGAAAGTAGTTTGGGTTTTTCTAGGCTAGTTGTACATGTAGGTGCTTTTTATTCTGAGGTGTGCATTTTGTTACTTTGGCTCATAGAAACTAATGATCATTATGGAGTTCAGTGTGTGGTTTCAGAAATGTAACTTCCCTTGTCAAGTTGAGATATCTAACAAGATAGAACTGCTTTCTTTTTGTGTGCTATGGAAACAGCTCCTCCATGCATAGGAAGTGCCTTGTGATGCACAGCACCTTGATGTTCAACTAGAACCATAGATCTGACTTTTTTTCAGTGTTTTTGAAGCTAGTAGAGGAAATGATCTGTTTCTGAATGCCAATATAAGGCAAATAAAAAATGTGTGTAGTTGAGAAGATGAAGCAGCTGCTCTCGTCCTTCATTGCTTTTTCCTCTTTTTTAAAGAGGAAGAGAAGAAAAATTGCTAGTGCTTGTGTTTCATTGGGATTTATTCTTGGTTATTGTAAAATTAGTTTGTATTGGATGTCTGAGTGCACTGATTACTGATGGTGTGAGATACCTTTGCCACGTGCCAGACCAGCAGTGAGAGTGGGACAAAGAATTTGTGTGATTGGAAAGTGAAAACTTTTCTTGAATGAAGAAAAGGTGACTTAGTGGCCTTTAAAATGCTCCAAGAGATTAATAGTTGAGGTATCGCTCTGGTAGGGGATTGGACTAGATGATCTTCTAGGTCCTTTCCAACCCCTAACATTCTGTGATTCTGTGAATCCAAAACAGGTTTGCAGTGCTGAATGATCTGTCTGTAACCTAAGGCAATGTGGATTTATATAAAAGCACTCCTCAAAAGTTGAGGCCAAGAAACTAGTAATGTACCCAATTAAAAGTTTGAGAGCTTAACTAGTTATTTTGTATTTTAGAGTTAGGGTTTAATGCAACTTTGTGGAGATTTGTTTCATCTGTTTCCTGTACATAGAGGATGTTAAGAGCCAGAATTTACCTAAGTGCTTGATTTTCTGATCTTACTTAAAAATAAGCAAACCATGTCTTAGGAGTCTTTATTATTTTAAGAACAAAAAATGGAAATTTTATCACATGGGATACCATGTAATGCCATGCTTAGGACCTGTCGACCCAGAGTGTTTCATGATGTAAGGGAATTACTGCATGGACACACAGAAGTCAAGTGTAGAAGGAAGACCTTTCTCCATCTTAGGGACAGGCAGGCAGTGAAGGTGCTGCCCGGCAAGGCTGTGCAGGCTCTGTCCTTGGGAACTCCAGGACCTTCCTGGATGAAGCCCTGAGCAGTCTGGTTTGCTGCCAGTGCTGGTTCCCCTCAGGCAAGGGCTTGGACATGAGACTTTCCAAGGGCCCTTTCTGCCCTAATGACTGCAGTGCTGTGGCAAAAAATCTGAAGCTTTTCCGGTTTTAAAGGCATTTGATAACTGTGTTTTCCTGTCTTCTGCACCTTGCCCTACTTGCAGTAACCTTAATCTCTTTTTTTGGCCACCCCACTTCCTTGCTGTTGGTCTCCTTGTCTCTCTGTGTTTGGTTTTTTTTTGATTTTGGTTCCCCAGCCTGCTGTTTTGACCACTGAAATTTCCCTCCAGCTCCTACCCCATTTAACTTCTGCCTGCCTTTACTTCACCCACCCCCATTTCTCTAGCATTTGATTCTCTGCCTTTTGCTCATCTGGTCCCTCCCTTCCTTCCCCTTGGTTTTTCTACCCCTCTGCCCCCAGCTTGGTGTCTGGCCCTTGATTGTGCTCCCATCCCAAAAAACAGCTCCCTCCTATGCACTGCTTGGGCCAGCAGGGAAGTGGCTCTCTTCTTGTACTAGAGAAACAACTTTTCACTCTCTGGTTCCATGTTGCTCACCTCCTGACAAGCTGCTCGAGACTGACCACAGTCTTTGCTCACCCCCAGGAGTGTGTAGCACAACAGCATTTGGGTGGATGTTACTACAAGAAGAAGGGGTGCCTCTAACAGAAGTTTATGTCCTTTTTGACTTCATTATATTGTTTTCTAAAGTGCCAAAGCTTCAGGCTTGCAAGGAGAAAGTTGTCCTGAGTGTTTGTGGATGTTTAAGTGCAAGAGGGACTGATTGATTTATTTGTCAACTCTCTTGGAAGGCTTCAGTGAAGTGACCTCAGTGTTTTCAAACAGAAAGAAGGAGGCAGATGGTGAAGAAAAATGTTTTCTGAGTTGTTATCACAATAAAATGGTTAACAGTTGAACTAGATAAGCTTTTTGGAATGACAAGTGGCAGTGGACCTCAATGTATAGCTTCATGGGGAAGCTGGGGTTTATTGTTTTGTGCTGGACTCTGTACTTTCAGTTCTGTGTTCTTTATAGAATAAATAAAAGTGGCAAACTGCAGTTCAGTGCCTTGTGGATGGCAGGGACTTCAAATGCACTGCACCTAGAAAGAGCATGAGGAGGGGGGATGGTTTTGTCTGCAAAGCAGTGAAAAATGTAATGTATGCTGATGGCATTTGGAGACTAAAAGTTGGGTGCTGTATACTTGAATGCTTTAATAGTGATTTTTATTTCTCTTCTTACTTTAGAATCTTCTGCCCATTTACCAGCACCAAAGGATGTGGTGGTTTATTCCTACAACTTTTGTAGTTCACTGAGGTGGTCTCCTGTTAAAGTGGATAGAGGCTTGGTTTTATATACAGTCCATTTTAAAACGTAAGTAAATAGATCTAAAACTGTTTGTGTGGGAGGGATTATACTTCAGATAGTTTTGCTGTCCTGCTGAGGCTTTCATTGCCCTTTGTTTTGCATTGCAGAGGGGCCTTTCACCAGTGGGATGAGATGAACTGCACCCGTATCACCCAGACCGAATGCAGGCTCCCCTGGTCGCTGAAGAAGCGGCGCTGGACGGTTGTTTTGCGTGTGAGGGCCGAGCTAGGCCAAGTGGCTTCTGACTGGGTGGAAACGGATCCATTTGTGGCAGAGAGAAACAGTAAATGCCATTTATTATTTCATTCTGTCTCTCTCAAAGGAGATGTCTTTGAAGGAAATGCTTGTTGTTTGTTCTAGGCTTTTTGGACTGTTATGTGCAAAAGCCAAGTGAGCGAGTGGCAGGTGTTCAGTTAACAAAGGACTATGAGGCCTTGGTGCATCACTAGGAATTTGGTATTGCTTAATGTCTCTGTAAGAGGGGATTAGCAGTGAATTCTTTTGACAGGTATCAAAAGAGAAAGTAGTTCCTTAGGTGGATAAGCATTATAAGATCTACAGTGTAAGTTATGCAGGGAGTTTTCCACTTTTTTACTTCCCCACTTGGCACTAATGCATGCACACATACAATTCATTTGTGGTAGTCTGAGTGCAAACTACCTGTTTCTATTGAACAGATCCCCCTTCCAATAAATATAAACTATCCTGCCTACAGGCAAATCTTAAATGACATTAAATGTATGAACAAGCACACTGTTGTTCTTCATGAGATCTGCTGTTTGCCTTGCAGTGATTGTTTTGGGGATTAGAAGAAAGTAAATGTTGAGTTTAAAAATACCTCTGAAATGGTAATGAAACAGATAAATGGATTTATTAACTCCTTAGTTCAAGTTCTCCCATACCTTGTGAGGAGGAGTGACTGTCCATGCTGTAGAGTATGATCCTTTCCCTGGTGACTTCTGTTCTAAATCTTGGATTTTCTCTAGTCAGGAGTGTGGGGATGAGGAACTCCCCAAAGCTTGAGTTGAAGATTGCAACTGATGTATCTGTGGATTGTGATGCAGGATTGTTTGTGAGTGGGATCCTTTGGGAGTTAGGAAATCATTGGGCTAATAGCAACACAAGAAACAGGAGGGGCTTGGTGTAGGAGAGCTATTTGTGTGTGTCTGGTCCTTGCAAAAGCAAGAGGAGTATTAAGTGCCCAAGACCATGGGCATGTAATACCAGACCATGGCCTATTCAGTCAGACTGTTCTCTCCCTTTAAAGTTAACAGGAAATATTTTTAAATTACCTAATTTCACTTATGGTTTCAAGTCTTTCCTTAGATTTTTTTTTTTTATATGTAAAGTAGGTATCTTGACTGCATAGATATTGTAAATGCATGACATAGATGAGAAACTGTTGTTGTGTTCCTTTTCTTGAAAAAAACCTCTCAATATTGAGCATGTTTGCTGAGATTAAGTACAGTTGAAGATGGTGTGATGAGCTGTTCTGCATGCCAGAGATTCACTGCTCTTTCTGTGCTTGTTTTCAGCTATTATAGGGCCCCCTAAAGTGAACAGTGTGATCGAAAGCTCTGACTCACTTCTCATTAGTGTTGCACCCCCTTTTGGAGCTGAATCAGGTGACTTTTTTCAGTATCATGTGTCCTACTGGGAGAATGCAACAAGTACTACTAAAAAAGTAAGAGTTCTCACTAATTAATTCTGTTCCGAATGCCTTTGTGACTAAGAGATATGAGTCAGTGTTTCTGGGCAAAACAGCAGAAATGGGGGAAAAATAGTAATGTCTTTTATTTTTTTTTTAATGTCTTGGCACAAATATTGCACACATTACAAAACTTTCAAACCCACCTTTTTTTTTCTTCTGTATGAAATGAAGATTAAATGACCTTGCAGATCAAGGGAGAGATTCCACAAAGCATCAAAAGTGGCTTTAAAATGGCATTTAGATGCCAGTTTGCTTAGGCAATTTAGAAACTGAAATATCCTTCCTCCTTTCCCATGCTGGGCTTGTTGGTTCCAGCAGCTTTGCTAAACTGGCTGCTTTGGCCTGTTTCCTGTTCCTAGTGTACAGAAAGGCAGAATTATTAGAAATGTGCTGGATACAGCTGGCATGAGCTGTCCCTGCTCATGTCAACTTGTCAACTTATGCTGCTGTCTGGGGCCCTGATAAGTGTGTTCTTGACAGGCCAGCATTGCAGGATTGTTACATGTTTGTTTGGGTTTTTTTTGGTGCTTTTTAAGATTTGCAAAAATAGGAAAGATTCAAAAGAAAGTAATTCTGAAGCCAAATGATTAAAAAACAGAAGCAGATAAACAAAATTTAAAACCTTCTTGTTTCAAAGGCCTTGCTAAGTCTGAAATGTTTCCCCTTCCTGCCTCTTTTGCACCAATGGGTATTTTTTTGACACACAAAATACCTTCTTGTCAAAGCATCCAGCAGCTTGTTGTGGAGCAAATGAGACCTAGCATCAGTTTTCCTGCCTCTGCTGTTAGTGCCCTTGTAGATGGTTTTAAATGGTCAGGCTTAATATTAAGTAAATATAACGAAATCTCAAATGCATTAATGTAGAAAAGGTGAGAGATATTTCACTGCTGCTCTTCTTTGAGAAAGCTGAATTATGAAAAATAAAGCCTGTGATTTTTTTTTTGATTGAGAAACTTAAATCCCCTTCCCGTATTTGTGTTGAAGATGGGTCTGTTTTTTTACAGTAATACCTATTTTTTGTCTTTTTAACAGGAGACAGAGACGAGCAATACGCTATTCAAGATTGGAAATCTAAAGGAATTGACATTTTATTGTTTTAGAATTCAAGTAGAATTGATGACACATTCAAATCTCCAGTTACTTGGACTGCCCAGTGACCCAGAGTGTTACAGAACTACAATCAGTGGTATAAATAGAATTTTGATGTTCTTTTTGTGTATAGTGTAGAACATGAGTGTTAGATCATGGAACTGGCCACTTACATCCCTGTATTTGTCAGGAGTGCTAAGAGAGCACCACTGATAGTTCACAGTTGTCATTAACAGCAAAAAAATAAGGATTTTTTCTGTCAGTAGTTGAGGGTCTGGGTTGTATTCTTTGCCATATCCTTTTCCTTCATAAGTTCTGTTATTGTAGAAATATGCAAGAAAAGAAAACACAAATACTTGTCCTTAGCAGAAGTCATTGATGAAGGAGGTGGTGTTACTCTTGCAGATCCACTCACTTGGCCACTGCAGGACAGGAACATCCCTCTCTTTGATCTGATTCCTTCTGCCATTTCAAGCTCCATGTTCTTACATGAGATGAGAGAGAGGATGAGGGGATGAGAGGCCATGTACAACATAATGGGGTTAATCCCTCCCTTGAATCTCTCCATGTGATCACCAACACGAGGCACATCTGATCTTCAGCATGCTTTGGAGGATGAAATCTGCTTAATGCAGTTTCTGAAGCCCCACAGGAGCTGACCTGAGAAGCTTTGGCCAAATATTTGATCACAAGCTCCTGAGCTGTGTTACTGGGGTCTCCAGTGCCCCCTTTGCTGAAGGGAGGCTTGTGGTTTGAAAGAGAAGGGCTCTGTCATTAACAGCCCTTGCTAACAACTCTGAGGACAGACTGGATTCCCCACCTGCCCCCCAGTAGTGATTCCTCTGGCTCTGTCTGCCCCACTAGCAGGTCCAGCAGAAGCTTGCTGTAGGCTCTGTGTTTAAAGGGCAGAAGCTGGTGTGAGTTGGTGACTTCCATGTGGGATCAGAAAAACAAGCTGCTGCTGAACACAGCTGTTGAGGCTAGGGTTGTGATCTTTGCCTTGCAATTTATACTTTGATTACTGAGTACAGGAAATTTCACCTTGCTGAGTATTGTTTTGCAATTGATGATGTATAAATATGAGCCTAATATATGCATATGGGTGGTTTTCTTTTTCAGAGGCATCCAGAACTGGATATATTATACTGATATTTGTGTTGGTGTTACTGTTTGTAAATCTGGTGACTGTTGGTTTGTTTCTTCTGTGGAGACATCACAAAACAGTTAAATATTGGACACAGCCACCTTTAAAAATCCCATCACACTTTGAAGAGGTAAGTGTAGGATTTTATTTTTCTTCCCCCTCCCCCTGTAAAAGACAATTATGATGTTGGAGTGAATATGGAGGAAGCCAGTTGTTGCATAACAGAGGTAGACATAAATAATTGCTGACTTAGTGTAAATGCTGCTTTCCTCACATCATCTCCTGCTTTACTCCTCTTTTACTCAACTGAATTATTATTTTTTTCTCTTCACAAAGATACAAAAACTTTTATAATCCTTTTACAAAACCAAAGGTTCTCTGTTCCTTAACTATCCCTTGTTCACCCCTTTCTTAGCTAAGTCATAGGGTCTGGAACAGCTGCTTACTTGAAGTAAGAAGTTCTTGTGTGCTGCAGAACATGTACTTGGGCCCTAGGTCTCATTATAAATCAAATACAGAAAAGTGAACACTGATAGTTTTAAGAGCAAAGACTGACTTGAAGACTGAGGGGAATGTTCTTGGGCTTTCCCCCACCCCCATAGTTTTAGCAATACTTAGATGAAAAAGTCATCCTGGGACTGTTTTGTCTCCTTGTAGCTCACACATTTTTGTACTAAATGGTATTGTTCATCTTCCTCTTTCCAGTATTTAAACAGGAAGCAGGATTTGAAGCAATGTTCTTGATTGAGAAGTTCTTCCCTATACTACAGATGGTGGTGCCTGCTCCATCTCTGTAATTTCTACCTCTGTTCTGTGGTTAGATCTCTAAATAGTTGTCTGGCTTTTTCCAGTATCTGAAGGACCCCAGCCCTCCTGCTTTAGAGATGTTGGACAACTCTGCCTATGATGATCCCCACGATTCCTTACTGGTTGTACTTTGTGGAGAAGGAAGCCAGGCCTCTGGCAGCAGTTTGGATGGTCACACTCATTCACACATCTCCAGTGACAGTGAAGTAACTTAAATGGTGTGCTAGTGTGGGTGCCTGTACTCATCTTTGCAGAGGCCCCTGCCCAGGAGTGGTGCTGTGTGGCTGCTGGACAGGCAGACAACGAGCTCTGGACAAAAGGAGACCACTGACAAATCCTAAGCAAGATGTTGCTCCATGAGAATAGGGATGAACCCTGAGCCTCAGTGAAATGGCTTCTGCTGTGCTACAGTAGCAACTGAGTTCTGCCAAAAAGACTTAAAACTGGAATGTGAAAGGGAAATGAACACTAAATTGCCTTGAAGACAGATTGTTCCAGAAGAGTTCTATTGGCATAATAGTGAAATAATGGCACTTTATGGTAGGATGCAGCACAACCTGCAGTGTTTCACTGAGTCAATCATTGCACTGCAAGTTACTTTTATAGCAGTTTTGGGTTTGTTGACTTGTGAAGGCTGTGAGCACTCAAGGTGCATCATACCCTTGCCATGATGCTTTTCCAAATCATTTTAAGTACGTGCAGTTTGCTGTGGCAGATAAAAATGGCAGTCTACAAAGAAATTTTACTTTCCTCAGGATGAACCTGTGCAAAGACCTGCTCTAAGAAAGGCCTCCCAATATCTGCCTCCTAACACGGTTATAAGAAGCATTAACCTTCTGCTCCTGCAGTGAGACAATTGTTCTTCACAGCAAAACAAGCTTCAAAATCATTTTCCTCAGAATTTATACAACACATATCAGTAATTATCACACACTAAAAATCTTTTTTCTGTCCTACAACTGAAAAGTTGACTGAGGGTTGTGTTTTGAGTCTCTTAAAGCAAAAGACTACACCTTAATCCTGTGGGGTCTGGAAGGTGTCTTATACAGCACAAATTAACCACTTCTGTACTAAAAAGGCTGCTTTTATTTTACTTTTTTTTCCTGGTTTTGATACAAGTCAGTTTTAAAAATAAATAAATAACAAATAAATATGCTTATTACTTGCAAATTACTTGTTCAAGTTCCTCAGGTCAGTTAATGCACCTGGTCCCTGTCAGAGCTGTGGTTTAGCTGAGTTAATGCTCTTCTACCTCTTCCAGGAATAGGCAGGACTAGCATGAAAAATGAGTAACATATTTCTGAAAAACTTCTTGAGGTTCTTTCCTCATAGGCCTCATACCCACTTGTGCTTAGGCATTGTGCCAATATGACATGGGATATCTGAAGCCTCAGTCATACTTTGCTAAGACTTTTGAAGTTGGCCATAAGCTGCACAATACCTGCTTTTAAGTTCATGTTCTTTTTATATACTGTCTTGTAAGCAAGTGAAGAACTGCAGGCTCACAGAAGGATCAGCCTACATCTATAACAGAAGACATAAGGTGTCAGTTAAAACATGTCCTGTGCCTGTTTAACAACACAGCATACACCTTTCTGAACAGGCCCTTTGCCTCACTTCAGTAGAGAGAGTCATTACTAAACATTTTTACAGTTACATGAATAGGCCAAAGTTAAAACCTTTTTATCAGGAGGATCTCAAGGGTTCTTCACAACTGTCAACTGTAGCATTACCTAAAATGAGCCATCCCTCCCCACCTTGGCCTGTACTGGAAGTACCTGTGGTATTAAAGTGGACCTTGGGATATTCTGACTAAAGCCTGAATGGTTCTTGCACCAAAAACAGATGCTCAAAGCTGTAGAGACAATGACCATTTCAGTTCCCTAAAGCCAGAATGGATGGTCAAGAAATACTTGGAAGAAAAACTTCTAATAGACAATACAGATAACCTCAGACAGCAGCTCTTGAACTGCTCTTAAGAAAAGTCTTTTAAGAGGGAACTTTCATTAAAGCATGGTCTGAGAGTTCTTCCAAAGTTAAACACTTAGCTTGTGCTGGTCAAGTGTCAAGGTGCTGTAGAGGGGACTGGCCCATAGCCACCCTCGATTCTCAGTAAAAAAAAGCCAACAAACATTCCCAGTTTCCTAAGCAAGACTTGAAAAACCAAAGACTTTTGGTTTACTTACTAGCTCCTGTAAGACTTGCTTGAAGGTCAGTAGTACTTGAGCCACTGAGTGCTACTGTACAATTACCTCGTGCAGGTCACTATTTTGAGATGGTAAGATAAGGTTTATTGCAGTTTTCTGGAATTACAACCAAACAGCCAACTGCTGTACAAAGCTATGATCAACACCAGCTAATATATAACAAAACTCACTGCAGGGTGGTGAAGTTGGGATGAAGTTAGTCTAGCCAGTAGCACAATTTCAGCTGCAGTATTTGCTTCATATTCTGTCCACTGGAGCGATTCCCACAAGGGAGCAATTAGATGACTAACAGTGTACAGTAACCATGCACAGAAGTTACATTCTGCAGTTTAATACCATTTGGTCAGCAATCTTCATACATGGAAAGTGATTAAAGCATTTCAATCTACCTAGTGTCTAAAAGCTTTTAAAACCACATAGAACTTAGAAGGAAGTCACCAACAACAAGATGAACATACAAGACCGGTCCAAAGCTATAAAACATCATTTTTTTCCCTTTATACTCCAGCTAGAAGAAACTGGACTTTGTAATAGAAACATTCCCATAAAGTGCCCATGAAATTCAGGAGATAAATACATTTTAACTGGGGCAAATGGCCATCCTAAAACAGGCAATTATTTCAAGGTAAGACTGGGCAATAAATACATCTCCTATATCCCCACTTGAAATGCTTGCCTTTTAAGTAGAAAAGATAACAGGTAGAAGGATAACTGTTCATTTTTCAGAAAAATAAAAGATTCCCCTGAAGAAAATTATGACAGTATCATTTTAAAGATGTTAGTGTAATTCTTGTTTATTATTTATATTCTTAAAGTATGACTGGAATCAGTTTGTTGGGCTTGTTTTGTGCTAATATCAGTAAATACATTAAATACTGTATCACACTGAACAGCATGAAAATCGATTCTAAGGATGGTGGGTGGTGCTACCAAATGCCATTTGTGCTGTAGCAATCAGAAGAACAGTTTGATTTGCCATGCAGAACCTGATTAATATTTAAACCTGCTTGTTTAAAAATTCATAACCTTTTACAAAACAAAATAGCTACTGTATAGTTTTCCAAACAGGTATAGAAAATACTTAAAATTCTGCATACAACAGAATTTACCCTCAATAAATACAGGCTTAGCTGGGTCAATTCCATGTTCTGACTACTTCAGGTTACATGGGCAGTCCATGCAAAACCAGCTCTAGCTCACTGAGGTGTAAAAGTAATAACAGCCCCTCTGCAGGGTATGGGGCTTTATCCTGCTTGCTCACTAATAGTTCTGCTGGAGTCTCTGCCATGATAGGAAGGTTTGGAAGATCAAGTCTTAGGAGTTGATGGATTTGAAGACATAAGCCTGAAGATTTCAGAAAGAAAGCCTGACATTCTGTTTTTAAGATATATACAGTCATATGTACATATTCACAAATCTGTCCTGTGAAAAAAGGGAGCATCTTACAGAAACTGGAATTTGTCTCAGTTCATACAACCTAGAAAGCAAACCAACAAATAAACGTCAACATATCTACATACGGAGTACGACAGAACAACTGTGCAACAGACAATGCTCTAGGTGATCTCTCATCCCCATAATTCTTCTGTTCTTCCAAACTTGTAGATCAGAGTACTAAAAAAAATAATAATTTTAAAAAAGTCAGACCATACATAAGGTAGAAAATGTAATTTTAATACTATCCTTATAATCTTGTACTGTCTATACTGCAAATCAATATTCTCCCCTGTAATGTTAACTTTAATTCAAGTCAGTATCTGTTTTTTATACTAATATTTACTTTACTTTGCATTGCTAAAACAAAGAGATTCATCTGAAGCAACTGCTCCAATAAAAAACCAGCCAGTCTCACTGTAAAGCAGCTGCCCTTGTAAAGGAAAGAATTCTGGGAGAGGACAACTAATACAGCATGTTTAAATAAAAAAACTGGAGTAACAAGCACAAGTCTTGAAGGAGACACATGGTTCAGGGAATACAGACATTATAGAACAACACTGATGGAAAATAATCTGATTTGATCAAAACAAAAGTTTTGGATAAGGACACTGAGAAGGGCATCACTGATTGATCCAGGTCTGGACTAAGGAAAGGAGTCTATGGCAATGGATGCACTTAGCAAATGTTACTTCTTGAAGTGCAAGGTGGAAAAAAAAACCCCAAAGATCCTCATTTGTCTCATCTAGTGATGTCAGGATATATGCCAAGGTATTTGTACTTCACAGATTAAAGTGTTATTGCCATTATCCAAAGACACTATCTAACCCAAAATACTGTCGATATTCCCAGTCATCTTAGTCATTCTAGAGCTGTAAATTCAGTAAGCTCAGAAAGAGATGGACTGACATGAACATGAGAAGAATCAAGAGCCTCTCACAGGTTGAGAAGGAGCAAATAAAATATTGAGTAAACACAGTTGAAAAAAAAATGAGTGAAAAAAAGAAGTTTTTATGAAACAATTTGATCAGTTTATGCATTGAATAATATCCCATCAGGTCTCTTTACAATGTCAGTATATTCAGTGACCCAAGAGGTCCCTTTGGCTTCCATGCCACCTTCTTCGAGGAAGGGTCAGGGTGGGTAAGTTGAAATATGGAGAGTCCTGCACTCAAAGTAGCAAACCCCATGTTGTTGAAGGTCCAAGCCAGGTCACCCAGCCTGGAGTCAACCTCCAGCTTCTGGAACTTACGTACATGGAAGCAGGTAAGTTAGATATCCCTTCTGAAGGGAAGAAATTTGCCCAAGTTACTTACCTGAAAAATATCAATGCATTTTGGAAAAACACTGCTAATCCAGGGTAAACATTAGTGTCTGCAAAGTAAGTAACATAGGAAAGATTAAGTTCTTTTGTATTGGAAGGTGTATTTAAAACACCATTCATAGTATAATTCACTGCCTACAGAACTAGATGGCATGGCTCTGAAAAGAACAGACCACACACTTGCATTTATGCCTTTTCCTGGCAGCAAAACTACTTTGCTATAGGTGAAAAGAAACAAACTTACTCTGTGTGACATATGCTCCAAAAAGAATCCACATTGAAGCAATAAGTGAACCAAACATCAGCATAAAGCCAATAAAGAGCCAGATACGAGCACCTGCAGGAAACATTAAAGCCTCTGAGAACCATCTTGTAACACAACCTGCAGTGGACTAATGATGAGGTGCTTTGCCAAAGCTAGAGTGTTTGTGAGGCAAAGGTGATATTCCAACAGAGTACATAAAACAAACACTGCCTGTGTTTACTTTAGGAAGGTATTTTCAGATGGGCAACATCTACCACAGCTAGACATTACCTGATGAAAAAGGAAGGTGATGCCATTGAAAATAATCAACCTGTTCATTCATGGGAAAAGAAAAGTCTTTCTCTGCAAAGCTGCTCTCAAGCTGATTTATGAATGACACTCACACACACAAAACCCAAACACATGATACACTAGTTCAAAAATCAGTAAATTCTACTGCATTTCCAGTCAGGCATTCTACCCATCACATGGAAACAAATGCTGGGATCCATGTGGGAAATGAGAAGGGAATTACAAATGAAAGCAAAGAGAGGACAGCAGGTCCACAGACACCACACAGTAAGTGGCACACAGAGGAAACAGAATGTTTGTAATACATTCTAAAATGAGACATTCTTCAGGAATGTCTGCTGCACAGCCTACCACAAGGCAGTAATGTATTGCTCCCAGCAGCCAAACAGGATTTGCAGAAGAAATTAGGTATTATTAGTTAATACCTAACTAATAATTAGGATTAGGTATTCAAGATACACAGAAGTCGAATGTTTGTAAGTTTTCTTTTTTCTAAGTTTTCTTTTCAACAAGTATGTATCTCCAAGTGTTCATTTTGTAAAGAAATTCTCTTTAGAGGTGTTCTGCTCCTTACTTCTGATTCTTATTTAATCACCAGTTAAGAAAAAAAAAACAAACAACCTAAATAATCAGTCTTTCAACTCAGCATGATTTTTAGAGATAATTTACCTGTTCTTCCTAAACATCCATCACTGTAGCTGTCACCTCTCACCTGTGCATTTGATACAGCATTTATCCTAGGAACAAAAAAAAACATATACACTTCAGATTATAACTTTAAATTTATTTTCTAACAAGTAAAAAGATAGGGTTTTTTTTTTTAGGCTGCAACAAATTCTGGGGAAATTACTTGGCATTTTGTACAGTCACATATTACTACATGTCCCTTAATGGAAGGAGTCCAACTGGATTTCAAGCAAATACCGTATTTTAAAATAAGTTTGACTTAATTTTTACATTAACAGACCCTAAAATTAAAGAATTAACCAAGAAAATTAACCAAGTGTTAAGAAAATCTTGCATATCCAAATGAATCTTTTTTTTTTCCAATATTGTACACTTCAATAAAAGCTATTACTTCTCCTTCAAGCTCACATTTACATCTTTCTAAGAGTAGCTATAATATTGCTACCTCTCCCATTTGAGGAAGTTTTATGTCAATTAAAAAGGGGGGGAAACACAGTCAAACCTTTTACACTCAGGTAAGAAAGTGGGCAGCATTACATTAATTTTAACTTAGGAATCTAAATACCTCTTACAGAAAGCTGCTTGCACAAAGGAAGTGCTGCTTTCTTGCACTCAGCAAAGTGCATAGGAAAAGCAATTTACCCCAAACAGATGGTGTGAGGAGGGGGTGTGAGGGGTGGGGATATAGACAGAACAACAAATAAACAGATTAAGCTCAGTATCAAAAGCCACATAACCAAGTGATTCAAAGTTTTCTCCTATACCTTATTGTCTAGTAAAAACTGCATTTAAAAGCTCATGGGTAGCTTGTTAAAACTCCTTTTATACACTTACATAAAAAAAGCTAGTGTTGAAAACACCCCACAGGTATGGAACGCATGGTTCATTTGCTCTGGCTTGGGGTAAACTACTGCAGCATCTATCATTATCCACCAACCTGTGAAAAACTAGAAATAAGAATAAATAATTCAGTATTATGAGGCTGGAAGGGTCCAGAGGCAGGCAAGACATGGCAAAATGTTCACACATCCCATTGGTTTCCCTCACTTTTCAGAAGTACTAACTATTCTATACAGTTATTGGCTTTAAGTCAGACTCTAAATGTGATATACAAGTTTATGCAAAACTTTAACATTGATGTTTTCAGAGGAGCATCTGGTCACATTTTCCTATTCCAGCACATCATTATCAGACAAAGCACGAAAGTTATGTGAATTGTAAAGAAAGGTCAAACAATTATACTTAAAAAAATTAAAGAAATATCTTGGATTGAGGTGCAGAGTGAGACGTGACTAAATTTGAAACAAAGAAATGTCTGCATTTCAAACTGCATTTCAAACACTGCATTTCAAACTTTGCCAACAGATTCACACCCTCTCCAAACTCACCAATACACCTGCAACTACTGAAGCAATGGTGTTTCTTCTTTCACTCCAGTCAATACACTCACATTCTGGCCACCGAAAGTTGTCCAGGAATCCTGCCATTTCCTCCAAGATTAGATTGCCCTTCTTGTTTTGTACTTACATGTGAATCTTTCCATTAACAACTGTGTCCTAAATACCTGAAACACAGCCAAAGAGGCATTAAATGCAAAGGAGGAAAGTCTTGAGATGTTTGGACAATTCTCACAAGCAATTTTTACTGGTTGGATTTTTAGAGAATTAAATATTCCATATACTCAATGGATTCTGTATTGACCTATATTAAACAACAACAAACCCACCTACCTTACAAGACAAAAATCATCACACAACCTAAAACCTTATACATTACATATAAATCATCAGATCTGAAATAAAAACTAAATAGAATATGGGGTTTGTTCAAACATATGAAACAAAAATAAAAGCAAGCAAAAAAGCAGGAGCAACAAAGCAAGTGTTTCAATCAAAGTTTCACCTTCAAACCATAATGCTCTCCCTCACATTAGCAGGTTAAAAAACTAAGACACAAACAACAGGGCTTCATATTCAGACCAGAACTTGGTCTTTGAGTTGGGCCAAGGAATCCTGCATAAGGTAACCATATTTCCAGTCTCCAAATAAGGTAGATAATACAGTGTCTTTGTGACATAGGAAAAAAGGAATCAACTCAGTGAACTGATTAATACCAAGGGTAAAGAATGTCCTGCTTCACAGAGAGAGGGGATCACACAGGATTTTAAATAGTGGAAGAGGACAGTAAAATTAGTGTTAGGAAGTGACTAATGAAACAACACAGTTCCCAAACATTTGGTGAGAGTAGCAGCTATAAAAGATTCTGCACTGTCCTCACACTGTAAGATTAGTGTATATAGTTTGAACATCAGAAGTTAGAATATTTACCAGTTTCCTATCCAGCAGTGACTCACAGCCACTCAACATCATTCTATTTGGTTTCAGTTTTGTCAACTTCTCTATTTTCACAACCTGCCATAAATAATTTCCAAATACTTGTTAAAGGCTGAGAACAGACAAACATCTTTTTATATATACTACAGGAAAGACAGATGTAAAATGTTTTCCCGGTTAATAATGGCAATTAGAAGTGAAAAAAAATAGAAATAAACAAACACACTGTCTACACTATACACACAGGCAAACTCCTATGGTTTTGTCCTCTTGAATCCAGTTCCAGAAATGCATCCATAGTTATGATGCTACCTTAAAGCACTAAAATCAATCACTTAATTGCAAAATTATTTCACTTTTGTACAGCATCTGGGGTCCACCACACAGTCACTTTTCCTAGATTACACTTTCACCTAGCAGTTTTCAGATCCTCATTCTTTCCACAACAAAACTGCTGCACTGGGCAACTTTACAACTGCTCCTACAGCCTTTCTTTTCCACCCTTAAAATAGCTCCACCTATATTTGATTTGTTCCTCTTTGAACCCTGAACGCGTCTCTTCCTCATCCTGCAGTAATCCCTCCCTTCCCCTCCCATTTCCTTGCTCAGTCACACTGGAACACTGCTTATGGTTCCCACTGCTGTCATCACTGCAGACCACAGGGTTCTCCCCCTGTGGTGTTGCTGGCCACAGGTAGGAATAAATAGACAAATATGCGGCACTATTTCTTTTCCCAACTGAACACAATGGTGGTTTTGTCCAAGCGACCAAATTTACTGCCTTGCCTGTAAATACAATTACAGACTTAGTTGTTCTGAAAATGACTGAATTTATTCAAAGCTATATTTTCGTTTGGAATTTTCTCCCTGTTACAGACCATTTAAATAGCATTAACATAGCTGAACAAAATCACCTCCTTCAAACATAAAGTTTTGCTGCAATTCAGAAAGCAAGTCAAGAAAAGCCACTGAGTCACACAGCCACTGCTGGCTGTGACTAGCTGTGTCCCCCAAGGGTCAGTACCTGGAGGACAGGAGGTGACCATGAGCCAACAATGTGCCCTTGAGGCCAAGATGACCAATGGATCCTGGGATGCATTAGGAGAAGTGTGGCCAGCAGGGCAAGGAAGGTTCTCCTCCCCCTCTACTCTGCACTGGTGAGACCCCACCTC
>JANHGL010011582.1:0-33515 GCA_024611195.1 Ceyx melanurus | reverse complement strand
GTCCTGTCACTGGATGACACTGAGCAGAGTCTGGCTCCATCCTCCCTACACTCACCCTTAACATATTGATAGACATTAATGAGGTCCCCCCTCCGTCTCCTCCAGGCTAAAGAGTCCTTTTGTCTTCTACACTACGGAGCTGAAAGGCACCTGCCATTAAACACAAGCCCTCAGCCCTGCCCTCCCTTCTCACCCTGGACAGCCGAGGGTCAGCTTCTTTGTAGCCATAGTTCGGGTGCTATAAAGGTTTTATTCCTCCTGCAGAACATCACCAACGAGGTGCGTCGCATTGAACCCGAGAAAGCGAGGAAGATCCAGGAGTGCGAGGTCTTCATCGAATCCGTGCCCAACACCGGCAGCGCTACTTTGGTGAAGAACAAGGTGGAGAACACCAACAAGAAGTACGAGCGCGTGGTCCAGCTGCTCAGCGCGGCCCAGGAGAAGTAAGTCATGGCTTGGAAGTGGTGGCTTGACCCCGGTGTAACACAGGACCCTGCTGGAGACAGGTGCAGCCGTCCTTAAACACCTCCTCTCCCCTGCCCACAGAGTTGAGGTGGCCACGCACCTGGAGAAGAGCCTCCAACAGGGCCGGGACCTGCTGTCCACCTACGAGAACAAGCTGGTCATAGATGACACGGTGCCAGAGGATTTGCGGGTTGTAGACCGTAAGAAAGAAGAGCTGCTGGTGAGTGTTTGCTCCAGCCAGTTTTCTAACCCAACTGACATGCTCCACAGGCAAAACCACTTCCCACAAGCTGAGGTAACTGCAGCTCAACTCACAAGCTCAAATCAGTTGGTAAATGGATGGCCTCTCTCAGCTGGAGATGAGACCTCATATGACCTGCAGTGATCCCCACCAACTTTAAATGCAAACCCTTCCCATCCCCAAACCCGAAACCCAGCAATGCAGAGGTCTCATACCTGAAAGAAGTGGACCTAGCAAGGCTTTGAGAACAGTTACCACGAGGAAAATCTACCAACCAAAACTGGCAATTGTTTTGCTATAGGAAGACCAAGAACTGGCTAGGCCAGAAATTTCTGCCCTTCTTCAGCTTTTCCATTAATTCCCCACATTCAGACTAGCCCATAAAAGCACTCACAGCTCCTGGAGCTGTTGCACTGGCAGGAAGAAATTTTTTTTGCATGAGAAGCACCAAATATTTTGCACAGTGTGCTTGCTTTTAAAGGTGTAGAAGTGGAGAAGGGAGCAAGAGCTGGCTTTTCTCCCCGTCAGCATAACCAGATGGCTCTGCTCTTTCAAGCCTCTGACTTGCCAGTGGTGTCCGAGGTAGCATTCAGAAGAGCGTGGCCAGAAGGTTACTGGAGGTTCTCCTCTCCCTCTGCTTTGCCCTAGTGAGGGCACCTCTGGAGCACTGGGTCCAGTTTTGGGCTCCCTGACTTAAGAGAGACTGGACAGTGTCCAGCAAAGGCTCCAAAGATGCGGAGGGAACCAGAGCATCTTACTGACAAGGCTGAGAGCCCAGGCAATGTTTAGCTAGAGAAGACTCACAGGGGATCTGATCAATGCTGAGCAAGAGCTAAAGGGCCCATGGGAGGTAAGAGCATGGGGCCAGACTCCTGTCAGTGGTGCTCACAACAGGACAAGAGGCAACGGGCACAAACTGGAGCCCAGGAGGTTCCATCTGAATAGGCAGAGAAACTTCTTTGGTGTGAGGGTGTCAAAGCCTGGCCCAGGCTGCCCAGAGAGGCTGTGGAGTCTCCTTCTCTGGAGAGATTCCAAACCCACCTGGACATTGTGACCCTGGGCCCCTGCTCTGAGTGACCCTGCTGGAGCAGGGGTTTGGATGAAATGATCTCCAGAGGGTCCTTCCAACCCCCACCATGCTGGGATTCTGTGATCCTCTGCAGCTCCAATGCACTTGCTGGAATTGATGAGGAACAGTGATAAAATCCTGGCACATGTTTAATCCTGAAGAATCCCTCTCTCCTTTTTTTTTTGTTTTGGTTTTTTTTTTTAATGCAGGCAATGGGCACAGAGCTCCAATCCAAGAAATTCCTGCTCAATGAGGCAGAGCAGAACTTGCTAAGGACAAAGTCATGCTCCAACACCCTGGCCAGCAAGTTTCAGGAGCACTGCCCTGACATTGAGAGGCAGGAAGCTGAGCTCTACAAACTCAACCAGCGCTTCAACAATCTCAGCAAGCAGATCGACCACAGGTAAGATGGGATCTAGCTAGGACCAGACCAACCTGGAGAGGTGGAATATTTACAGTGGAGTTGGAACCACGCTGAATCTGGAAGAGCTGTAACAACACCATGGGAATGACAGGGGGCTAAGGAGGAAGAGAGGGAGGTTCCTGTCACGAGTCCCAGCATTCCGAGCTGGGTAGATGTGGGCAACCTTTAGGATTTGGTGCTCTTGAAACAGAGGCTGGGCCTTTGTCAAGAACTCTGGCTCACATCTGCCGTCTTTAGGGAGCAGGGGGAGTGGGGACAGGGTAAGAGGTGCTTGCAGAAGACACAAGAGATGTTACAGTCCTGAAGCTGAGCTAATTTTGGGCTGCCCAGGGAGGTTGTGGAGTCTCCTGCTCTGGAGACACTTAAGACCCACCTGGATCTGTTCCTGGGTGACTTGGTCTAGGTGACCCTGCTCAGGCAGGGGGGTTGGACTGGATGATCTTCTAGGTCCCTTCCAGCCCTTAATATCTGTGAATCTGTGTGAATCTGTGAATTTCTCCCCCCCACACACACACCCTGCCCACTGCAGGACACAGACCCTGCAGAAAGCAAAAAGCGCCTACTCCAACTACCGCACCAACTACGACAAAGTCAACCAGTTCCTCTGCAACATCCCCAACTATGAGCCCCAGGAGACTGACAACATCCAGCAAGTGGAAACGAAGCTGAAGAACCAAGCGGTGAGTCTTTGTGAGCACACCCTGGGCTCTGTGGGGAGCAGAGAAGGAAAAAGGCTAGAAGATAAAGAACTTAAGATAGAATAATAGAATCGTTCAGGTTGGAAAAGCCCCTTGGGATCATCAAGTCCAATCATTATCCCTGCTCTGCACAGCTCACCACTAAACCGTGTCCCTCAAACCCACATCGAAATGCCCCTTAAACACACCCAGGGCTGGGGACTTAATCACCTCCTTGGGCAGCCTGTGCCAATGTCTGGCCACATTCAGTGAACACTGTGTGTGGATTTTTGTGCTCCCTTGGATATGTCTCTCTCTCTACCTGTGCACCAGGCGCTGCTTAGTGACATTGCAAGCAAGGAACAGGAGGTGCAGAAGGTCTCTGCCACAGCTCAGCAATACCAGCAGGCAGTGAAGGTAAGAACTGGACTTCTGTGGGTGGGAGAACTTTGTTAGTAACACAGAATCATGGACTGGTTTGGGGGGGAAGGGACCTTTAAAACCCATTTGGACCAATGCCCCTGCAGGGAGCAGGGACATCTGCAACTGAAGCAGGTTGCTCAGAGTCCTAGCCAACATCACCTGGGATGGTGCCAGGGATAGGGCAGCCACCACCCCTCTGCGCAGCCTGGGACAGGCTCTCACTACCCTCAGCATAGAAAAACTTCCTTCTCTCCAGTCTAAATCTGCCACTTTTAGTTTAAATCCATTACCCCTTGTCCTGTCACAACAAGCCCTGATAAAAAGTCTATCTCCAGCTTTCTGACAAGCCCCTTGAAGTCTTGAAAGGCCACAAGAAGGTCTCCCTTCCTGGCTGAACACCCCCACCTCTCCCAGCAGAGGGTCCCACCCTCGGATCATCGCTGGGGCTCCAACAGGTCCCTGTCTCTGCTGTGCTGAGGATGCCAGAGCTGGACCCAGAACAATAGGGGTTTTCCCCAGAGCAGAGCAGAGCAGAGCAGAGGGGCAATCACCCACATCCTACAGGGAATAACCTAAGGAAAGCCTAGTACCCTCAGTCAACTGATGAGCTAATACCACATTGTATCTGCTCTGACATTGACATCATGTGGCCATGAGCTTGGCAGGTGGCTCATTCATTTATTGTATGTGAAAGGAGGGCTTCCACCACAAGCCCAGCATCAGTAAGTGGGAGGTCAACATACACCTGTCACTGTGCTGTTATGGTCAGAGGGCAGTACCCACCTCAGAACCTGATGGAAGGTCCTGCCAACAGTGCTCCAGGTCCCATCAGTGTCAGCAGCTCACCTAAAACACAGCTCAAGAGAAGTCATTACAGACAGGGCTTGGTAGGGATCTGTGTGTGAAGGAGACCCAGTAATTTCATTTTCCTCTTGGGAACTTCTTCCAGGACTATGAGCTGGAAGCGGAGAAGCTGCGGTCCATCCTCGACCTAGAGAACGGCCGGAATGGGTACACAAGCAAGAAGCCCAGGCTCCAGTCTCCAGCTGCAAAAGTGAAAGAGGAGGTAAATAAGGGGTGGCCTGCCTCAAGTTAAAGCAGATGACAGCTTCTGGGAGCTACCCTGCAAACAGTTGTGCTCGCTGTCAGTGACCTTCATCCCAGAGGAGGCTGCAGGGAAGGGCAGAGAATCAGGGGAGGAAGGAATATTAAATTGTTCTGGACCCATCCATGTGGTGCTGGTTTAGGGACCCTGGCAGTGTAGGGTTAACGGTTGGACTTGATGATCTTAAAGGTCTCTTCCAACCAAATGATTCTATGATTCTATGAGATGATTCTTTGGGCTAGGACAACCAGAACAAGAGAAATACTGGATTTAGCATTTTCTGAGAGAGTAAAGGGGGGGAGAAGAGACAAAACCCTGAGTTTTTTTTCCCCTTCCATGACTCTCAGAGTGGGATTTCACCACTAAAGACCACGTGCTAGATAGAAATACCTACAGTGAGAGGAGGTGACACACTACCCATTTATACATGATCTGTTTGATTCCTTCCTCAAATTCATCCTGCTCATCGAACTGATTCTTCCTCAGTTGCAACTCTATTTGCATATCTTGAGTAGGAATCATACTGTATGCCCTTGAAAATGTGTGTGCATGAGAATCACTCTTCCTGCCCCCAAGCTTGGCCAATCATCACCAAAGGCTTTCAGAAGACCACCCAGTTACTTCTCTAGGGCCTGTTGGTTCTATTTGGCAAGTCTTGACCAAGGGCCTCCCCGTTCCCCCACCTCTCAAGACATTTTTCTTCTGCAGGAGGCTGTCCTGGCGGCCAAGTTCACCGAGGTGAATGCTGTGAACAAGCAGAGACTGCAGAACCTGGAGTTTGCTCAGAGCCTCCTGCGGCAGGTAAGTGATCGCCAGGAGCCACAGGATGTGCAAAGGACAGTTGTGCAAAGGACATAAACGTGCCCCTGTGCTATTACAAGTTGAACTGGAACCAAATCTAGCAACTGTTTCCCAGCCCCCACCCCAGAACACTCATCAGCAGACAGAAGCTCAGAGCAGGCAGGCAACTCTGTGTTTACTAGGATCACCTCCCATTCACACTCAGAAGTTCCAAAGCATTTTTAACACTTCTTTTGCCAACCCTGTGCCAGAATTAGTGTCCCTCATGGCTAAAAGCTTTGCTTTGACAGCAGCAGGCATCACAGAACACATTTCTCAGGCACACACAGAGGAGGTCAATAGCTGCCTGTTTGCAAATACTCTTGTTCAAAGTCCTTCTGCCACTTTGTCATGGGAGGTGCTGAAAATAAGCACCAAAAGTATGATTATTTGGGGGGTTTTGACCACATTTCTTTTTTCAACAACAGCAACCAGAGGTCCAAGTGACACAAGACTTTCTCCAGACCAAAAAATCAGTAAGGCCTGTGGAAGAAGTCTGGAAGTTGAAGAAAGAGCTCGAGGACGAGACTCAGCGTCGGCAACAGCTCGAAGCAGAGATCAAAGCCATTCAGAACAACATCGTCCACCTGCAAAACCAGAAGCCCCAAGAAACTGTCATTAAGAAAGAGCTGCTGAAGAAAGTGCCTGACCCTCAGCTGGAGGAGAGCTTCCACAAGCTGCAGCAAAACCTTGCAGAAGAACAGCGCAAGAACCAGGTCCTCCAGGATGAGCTGGAGGCTCTTAAAACCAGGCTGCGCATTTTGGAGCGTGAGAAGAGGGAAGGAGGGCAGGAGTACATTGTGAAAGAGGTCCTGCGTATCGAGCAAGATAAAGCACAGGCTGACGAGATCCTGAAGCTCAAAGAAGAACTGGAAGAGCTCAGGAGGCAGGAAGGCACCAGAGAGAACGAAGTCGTCCTCCTGCGCCAGCAAATTACTGTGCTGTCCAGTGAGAAGAACAAAGAGCAGGAGAAGGTGACGGAGAAGGAGGTGCTGAAGCTGCAGAACGATCCCCAGCTGGAGATGGAATTCCAAATGTTGCAAGAGAACAAGCAGAGGGAGAGCGCCCTTCGGCAGAAGCACGAGGAAGAGCTCAGCTTCCTCCAGGAGAAGCTCAAACGCCTCGAGAAGGAACGGGCCATCGCCGAGGGCAAAATTACCGTCAAGGAGGTGCTGAAGGTAGAGAAAGACCTGGCCATTGAGAGAGAGGTGAATGAGCTGCGCCGCCAGTACGAAGACGAGAAGTCCAAGGGTCGCTCCAACGAGCGGGAGAAGGCTGAGCTGCTCAGGAAGATCCAGCTGCTGGAGGAGGAGAACGCCAAGGTGGTCGTCCAGGAGAAAGTGCGTGAGATTGTGCGCCCCGATCCCAAGGCTGAAAATGAAGTCGCCAACCTTCGTTTGGAGCTGGTAGAGCAGGAAAGGAGATACCGAGGTGGTGATGAACAGTTGAAGAGCTGCCAGAATGAACTGGCTGCTCTGAGGAACAGAGGGCCACTGGTAGAAGTCAAAGAAGTCATTAAGGAGGTCATTAAGTACAAGAATGATCCAGAAACTGAAAAGGAGCTGCAGCGACTCCGGGAGGAAATCATAGAGAGGACAGGAGCAATTGAAAGAGCTGACCTGGAGATCTACCAGCTGAAACAAGAGATACAAGCTTTGAAAGATACAAAACCTCAAGTGCAAATGAAGGAAGTGGTTCAAGAAATTCTGCAGTTCCGGGAAGACCCCAAGACTAGAGAGGAGGTAGAGGCTCTCAGAGTGCAGTTAGCAGATGAGCAGATGAAGCACATTGACCTGGAGAGGGAGAGGATACTCCAAGAAAAAAAGGTAAGACAGAAGGAGGAAGAACTTTCCCAGGTGAAGGAGAAAGTGGTCCAGCAGGAAGTGGTGAAGTACGAGCAAGATCCTGCCTTGAAAGCTGAAGTCAACTCCTTCTCTCAGAGCCTTGAGAGCGAGCTGAAGCAAATTGACAGCCTGCGTGAAGAGCTCCGCAAGCTGCAGAGGAGGAGGTCGGAGCTGGAGCGCCAGCTAGAAGAACTTGAGAAAGAGAGACAGGCCCGCAGAGAGGCTGAGCTGGAGGTGCAGAGGCTGAAGATTAGGCTGAATGAGCTGGAAGAACAGGAAAGGGAGACAACAGAACGAGTGACTGTGAAACAGAAAGTGATCCTTCAGCAAGATCCCCAGCAAGAGAAGGAGCACTCCCTCCTCAAGCTGGAGCTAGAAGAAGAGAAGCACCGGAGACAAGTCTTGCAGACTGAACTAGAAGCCCTGAGAAAGAAGCTCCTTGCCTTGGAGAAGATGGAGGTCAAGGAGAAAGTGGTCTTTTCAGAGAGTGTCCAAGTGGACAAAGGAGACACAGAGTACGAGATTCAGAAGCTGAAGAGCAACCTGGAGGAAGAAAGCAGGCGTAAGAGGGAGCTAGATGCAGATATCAACTGCCTGGAAACCAGGCTGTCTGAGGTGGAATTCAACAACTCCAAGTCATCAAAGGAACTAGACTTACTGAGGGAGGAAAACCACAAATTACATCTTGAGAAACAGAATTTGCTGATGGAAACAAGGAGACTGCAGTCAGAGATTGAACTCACGGCCACAGAAGCTCGGGATTTGAGAAACATGACCCACGTGGACAGCGGAATAAACCTGGACTCCAGATTCCAAGCTTTGGAAAGAGAGTTAGATGATCTGAAGCAGCTCTCCAGAGAAAAAGACGCAGAGATCGAGCAACTCCAGAACCGCCTCAAGACGGTGGCTATCAAGAGGGAACAAAGAGAGAACCACCTGAGGCGCTCCATCGTGGTCATCGACCCCGATACAGGGAAAGAAATGTCTCCAGAGGAAGCTCATGTGTTTGGCCTCATCGAATGGAGCCTGTTTGTCAAACTGAAAAGCCAAGAATGCGACTGGGAGGAGATCTCCATAAAGGGCCCCAACGGGGAATCCTCTGTGATCCTCGACAGAAAGTCGGGTCGAGAGTTTTCCATCGAGGACGCCTTGAAGAGCGGAAGGCTAACACCGGCCCAGTACAACAGTTACCTCAACAAGGAGATGTCGATCCAGGAGTTGGCAGTGCTGGTGTCTGGCACTAACTACACAGCGCTCCCCTGACTTTAGAAACTTTGGTCTGAAGAGCAGCTAGACAGAGCTGCACCACCTGTTAGACTACAAGATCACTGCACAGCCTTGCCCTCCTTTGCATCTTCCAAACTGCTAGAGCCTCTGCCCCAGCCACGCTACGAAGCCATGCCGCTTGCTGTCGTACACTGCGGAAAAGCACCACCGGTAGCGAGTGGAAAACACGTTTGTCAGCACTCCAGCAAAACCTCCTCCCACTCTTCATCCCCACCCAGTCACTCAACCTAACAGAAACCAAGAGAAAGTGCCTTAGGACAGCAGAGTGCCTAAAGTCCAAAGAACCCGCGGCTTCCTCCACATATACTCACGTAGTCACATAAAAAGCTGTACACAGCAGTCGTTAGAAAGACTGAAGGGCCAGGTGACTGTGAGGTGACCAGCAGAAGCTGGTTATTGTCAGTTGCATGTTGGTAAGCCAGATAGTTTCACTGCAGACAACCAACTAAATGATGGAATCACCCTCTGAGAAGACCAGCTCTGTAGAACCAAAGGTGTGCTACCCATCTCGGTTCAGCGTCACCACCTCAAGACCCAACCACCATGGTTTTGTTCACCTACGTGCCTACACTGCTGGGAAAGAAGAGCAAAGAAGATGTCGTTTGATGGCCTCGGCCTCAAGATCCAGGAGGAGCACTCGGATACCACCGAGGTCACCAAAAGCCCAAGCAGGTGACAAGATGGCGATGCAGCCGCCAGGAGTGGCCGTCGGAAGCCTTCTGAGGCCCAAGGCTGGGGTGTCAGGACTGGAGTTCCATGCAGCTACATGTTTCATTTACCTGGGTAAGGGAATGGGAAATAGAGGGGAATTCTATTTATAGTACAAAATAAAAGCGCAGTGGTTCCAATCGGCAGTTTGGTTTTCTTATTAAGGATGATGGAATCTTCGCCTGTGGCTTTACAGAAAGGTGTCTTCTCAGATCAAACACTGCCAGTGTTTTAGCTATTGACTCTCTTTCCAAGAGGGAAATGGCTGGAGCAGCCTTAGAGCTGGCAATAATTAGATGGGAGGGAACTGCACTAACCACTGGGACCACTGAAAAACAGGGAATTATGCTGGGGTGGTACCAGAGGTTTCCGTATCTAGAGCACATTCAACTCCTCCTTCCCAAATTGCAGCAAATACTCAACCACCAGTAAATTCTAGGGTGAAGAGCAGCTGTGAGCCTTCACTGAGCATCCATCCCAGCTCTGGATTAAGACAGTTATTTCACTTTGGTGAATAAAGAGTCAAGCAGGTTCACACCGTTGCTCCAGAGTCTGAACCCTGTGTTCTTGGTCCAGAGGAGGCCACAGAGATGCTCAGGGGGCTGGAATAGCTCTGCTTCCAGGACAGGCTGATGGAGTCAGGGTTGTTCAGCCTGGAAAAAAGGTGGCTCTGGGGAGACCTTAAAGCACCTTCCAGTGCCTGAAGGGAGCTGATCCAAAGCCTGGAGAGGGGCTGTTTCCAAAGGCCTGGAGTGAAAGGCCAAGGGGCAATGGTTTGAAAGGAGAAAAGAATGGACTGAGATGAGAACCAAGGCAGAAGTTCTTTCCCAGCAGAGTGGTGGCCACTGGCACAGGGTGCCCAGGGAGGTGGTGGAGGCCCCATCCCTGCAGCCATCCCGGGTGGGGCTGGAGGAGTCTCTGAGCACCATGCTCTAGGTGCAGATGTCCCTGCTCTCAGCAGGGGTTGGACTGGATGAGCTCTAGAGGTCCCTTTCAGCCAAAACATTTCTAGGGTTCTTTACAGCAGATGTCAACTTGAAGCACCAGCAGGAGCACACAGAACAAGAATACACAATTCTGCCCTCACAATGACTAGAAACAGCTGTAATCTACTTGCCATGGAAGAGAGATTAGTTAAAACTGTCAATAGTTACAGCTCAGTTGATCAGCAAGTAGTGTAAATCCTTGAAAACAAAGTCGTGAAACAAGAGGTAAAGAGGGGAAGGAAAAAAAGAAAAAGCAAAAGCAAAAAAAAAAAAAGCATTTTGGAAACTTTGAAACAATTTATTCAGTTGTTCTGTACAAGATTAAGAGTTTTCATATCACCCCCACCATCGTCAGCAAGACAGTCCCAACATACAAGAAAAAAAAAAAGAAAAAAAGAGAAAAAAAAAAAAAGACTAGTAAAGCACAGCTCTCCAGCTCTCCCCCTGGGAAGTGCCTTGGGAAGTGCATGCTGTGGGAGCCTCGTCATGGAAGCATCACCAAGCCACATCAGCAAGGCAGATATGCCAGGCTCCCAGCTCCACACCTCAGGTCTTGCTCTGGTTCTCCCTTGCTGCCACTCTGCTCCATACCATTCACTCACTCATTACAGCATAGAAAGAAAGAAAAAAACAAAAAAAACCCCAAACCAACCCAAAACATCCCACAGAATTTCCACCAAATAAACATTTCCCTGAGGCTTCGCTAAATTCCTAGGAGGAGGGCAATTCTGCTCTGGCCACGCACACGGGTGCTTCCCAGCAGCAGCAGCATTCAAGTGAGAGCAAAGAGAGGGAGTAGAACCAGTACCTCGAGTCACTGGCCCTGTCCTGCCAGGGCTGGAACAGCCACCACGGGAAGCTGAAGGTGCAGAGCACCTCTGGGATCAGCCTTCAACAGGAACCACGCGACATCCACTGCTCAGAGTCCGCCTACAACCGCTGTGCTTTCAGTGACACAAGTTCTGTCTTTGGCTCTTTTGCTACAACCTAGGTATTTTCTGTAAACAAACTGGAAATCTGAGCTGCTTGGTGGTGGTGGTGGTGGTGTTAAAAATCCTGGGAAATTAGCTATCAGCTCAAATGGAAAACAGTCCGTCTCGGATCTTACCAAAAATGGGGAAAAACTAAAGCAGGTAGTTGCTGGTTTGCTCAGTGTCAGCATCCTTCCCCAGAGCACCTGCCCTTAGCTCTGCATGGACTGAAAGGGTGCTCTCAGAAGGAGTATTTAGGAGTTAAAAAAAATTAAAAAGTCAAGACACCCCAATTCTGGATGATCCCCATTCCTGCAGCACATGATCATAGTGCAGAACTGATCGAGGAGAGCAACACTAAGTCTCTGGAATTCATTTGACCTTGGTTAATCTAGATCATTCCCTCTGCCCACCACAGAGCTCATGACTGATGACCCTAGGAAAGAATGGCTTTTGGGGAGGGGTCTGGAACCCACTTGCACAAACTTAAGATATAAACTGGTGTTCTCGCTGGCTTTGGTGCTGTGTTTGCAGTCACCAAGACACCACTGAAGTCCAGACAGTGCAGGTTGTGTTGTTTTGCTTTTGTTTTGTTGCTTGGTTTTTTTTTTTCTGATGTGCAACCATAAAAAACTCTATTAAATAAAACAGATTACATTTTAAATACATAGTGACTAAAAAATGGTCGAGGAGCACACGAAATAGGGCTGAAATGTGTGTCACTAGTCCATCCTTGCTCCACCATAAAAGGCACTGGAATTATGACTTCCTAGGTAAGTGGCATGCCAAAATGTGTCCCGTTCAATCCAATGCATTCGATGGTAATGAGGATAAAACTGAGCAGGAAAAAAAAAAGCATCCCTTTGGAGGGGGAAAAAAAAAACCCACCAAACACAAAAGATGTTGAATTCTCAAAAGTCAATGACTGCGTCTAAAAGCATCTCTCTAAAAAATCTTCCTTCTCCTCCATCCAGGTGGTTCTTTCAGTTCCCCACACGGGAAATGTTAAGTCCTTCAATTAACTGTAGCCCAGTTATATAGTACAACTGAAAAGTGTGTCAGACATCTTCAGAAAGCATTGGCAGTGCTAGAATTCCCCAGTATATCCAAGAAGCACCTTTCATCCCCTTCACTCGGAGATCGAGGAGGGAACTGGACTTGGAGGTACTTGGCAGGCACAGACAGGTGGGAATCCACCCCAGCCAGCCAAGCCACCCGAGTCTCCCGGCAAGCTCTAGCTCCTGCCAGTGCCAGGGAACGCAGCAAGGGCAGCAGCAATGAACTGGGGCTGTGAAATGCTTCTTCTCTTGTGAGGGCCCAGCTCCGGGTGGCCCTTTGCACGTTGGCTTCGCTCCAAAAGCCTCTGAACAAACGCACCAAATGCACCAATGAATTTCTGGTCGTGGTTCATTCTCTCCAGTTATTGTGAGAACAAAAAGAAAAAACCCAAAACAACAAACAAAACAAAACAAAAAAAAACACAACACAAACCAACAAGAAAACAAGAAAAAAAAAACCAACCAAACCCAAAAGACACAGCCGGTATCAGAAGTTCATGGTCTGCTCCCCTTGGGCTCTAGCTCCCCTCCTTGCAGATGTCACAACTTGCGCTGCTGTGCGTTGGACCCTTTGCTGTGAAGCTGAGAAGCATCTGAAAGAAAAAAAAGAATCAAGTGGGAAGGGGATTCAGCTACGGGCAGCTAGATCTCTGCACAGAGATCTGCCCTTCCCTTCCTGCACCAAGAAACTGGGGGGCGGGTCAGAGGATGTGCTTGGGGACACCTCATGACTGAGAGCAGCCCACACCGCTTGTAAGGGGCATGGGAAGCACTGGGGGTGTCCTGGGGCCTCCCAGCAGAAGCACCACAGCCCAGATTCAGACTGCTGGTTGACTACTGGCCTGTGCCCTTCTCTGAAAGCCACCCTACCACATCTCCCCATCTAGGAAACCAGAAATACATGGTAGTGGCTGCCTGGCATCCGAAGGTGGCCTGAAGAAACACCATTAGTGCACCTCCACCCTTGAATGAAAGCTTTGGATGCCTACTGATAGCAACAGGAATCACAGGTGCTTAAGTAACAGACAGCAACAGAGAGAGAGGGATAAGAGAATACACACTGAAGAGAGAAAAAAAGGAAGTTAAAGGAAGCAAAAGTTTTTCCAGGAGCAACTAAACTACCAGCAGCCTACAATGAACAAATGGGTGCACTGAGATGTGCAGTCAAGCAGCAGCAGCAGCACCAAGCAGCGTTAGCACCAGCTTCTTCTCCAGCACAAGGACAGGCCTGTCCATGCAAGAGCTCAGTCCCAGTCCGTTGCACTCCCCAGGGGAGCAGTCAGAACGTGGCAACGTGGCCACAGCACCAGCAAACATAGCAGGGACAACACACCAGCAAGCACTGGATGCTCCCTGCTCTGACCCTTTCTGATGGATGCCAGCAGAATCACTTCCAGCACTGCCTCCTTGCATTTGGAGCTACCTCCCAACACCTCAGAGTCCCCCCAGCTTTCCAACAGAGCCATGAAGCTGTGGAGTTTATGCCATGAAACACTGAGAGAGGTTTTAAGATTGTGGTGGTCACTTCAATATCTCCTTGGGCTCTTCTACAAAGCACCACAACTGGGAACAGTCCCAGAGGTGACAGCACTAAGCTCAACCTCCAGTCTCTGTGTGAAAAAAAACAAGTGCTAAAGAAGGTCCCTGCCCAAGCTGGCTCAAAAGTCAGGTTTTCCACACTTGTTTCTAGTCATCTCATGGCCATTCACACAGCTCCTGGCACCACGTCCTGCGTCAGAGCAGCAGGTGATCAATAAATTCTTATTAAGTTTTATAAGCAATGGTGAAGTAACCACTTTAGATTCCCTCTAAGAAGGCAGAGACCTCCCCTCCTCAGCAACACAGAAAACATTCCACATCCCATGTTGAAACTACAGTGCATCACCTCCCCACCCACTAACTGGGAAGGGTCTGTCACACCAGGGGTTGCCACCTCCTCCTCCTCCACTGCCCTGGAGAGACATCACAACCCACCTCAGACAGACCAGCAAAAGCAGCTAAGACCTCCAAACTGAATTTTCACCAGTGCACAGAACTATTTTATTTCCTCAGCAAACAAGCCCCGTGCTCAGCAGCCGAGGGCATTTCACCCCCTGACTGCTCCAGGAGGCCACATGCACTGCAGAAAATCATCACCAAATTGTTTTGGTTGGAAAAGACCTTTAGGATCATCGAGTCCAACCCTTAACCATGCACTCCACTAGGCTGTCCACACACTGAGTGGCCTCAGTGCCACACTCATAACACCCACTCCTGAATCACGTTCACAGTGCCCACTAAGACAATGGCAACAGGACCAAGGACTAAGAGAGTGGCACTGAATTGCAAGACCACTAGATCCAGACAGCAGAAAGAGCAGCTACTGATGGGATCAGCAACTCCCTGGAGCAGGTAAACCTGACCTGCTGGCCCTGCATTTCAATTCTCCAAGGGCTGCAGGGTTGTCTCTTACTTTTCCCCTTCCTCCATTTAGCCAGCCTACCAGGCATGACTCCATTTAGGAGTCTTCAAAGGTGCTCTTTGGAAGGGTCTTGGTTTGTGTGCTTTCTCTGCAAGCATCAGACTGGGGCAGGAACAGGCCTAACTGCAAACCCATCCCGTTGTCACCAGCAGTCTTCATTCACACTACAAGCTTGTTGTGGAGGAGATGCTGGCAACTAGCTCAGCAGGCAGACACAAGACATTCTGGTCTGACACATTTTATATAGGTCACCAGTCATGAAACTCCACGGGGACAGAATATTCATTGCTGGGGCAGCCCTGGCAGACTGTGCACAAACACCTACAGCTTCAAGGTGGAGAATGCTGCTTGCATCACAGCAAGGAAAAGCTGAGCACCTCCAGGAACACACACCTGCTAGAAGCACTGAGGGCTGAGTTCCAGCAATGCACCAGTTTGCCCAGTAAAGGACACAGAGGTGCTTTGCTGGGTAGCTCAGGGAAGTCGTGGGCTTTGCTTTCACCCCCAGGGGAGCTTTCTGCTGAGGTACAGGATGACATGGAGCTGAGGGAATGGGGTCAGAGAAGGCCACAGAGATGCTAAGGGGGCTGGAACTCTGCTCCCAGCACAGGCTGAAGGAGCAGGGATTGTTCAGCCTGAAGGCTCCAGGGAGACCTTAGAGCACCTTCCAGTGCCTGAAGGGAGCTGATCCAGAGCCTGGAGAGAGGCTGTTTCCAAAGGCCTGGAGTGAAAGGCCAAGGGGCAGTGGTTTGAAATGAGAAAGGAGTGGATGGAGATGAGAACTAAGGTAGAAATTCTTTCCCAGCAGAATGGTGGACAACTGGACCATGTTTCCCAGGGAGATGGTTAAGACCCCATCCCTGGAGCCATCCCAGGTGGGGCTGGAGGAGGCTCTGAGCACCCTGCTCGAGGTGCAGATGTCCCTGCTCTCAGCAGGGAGTTGGACTGGATGAGCTCTGGAGCTCTCTTTAACCCAGACATTGCTAGCATTCTATGACTTGCACCACCCAAGACAAACACGATCATCCCACAAGTTACCTGGCAAACTCTGTGGTAAATGAGTGGACAGGGCAGAATGTGGGAGTGGCACTGCATGGTGGGGGCTGGAGTGCAAGCCAGCTAGAAGACCTAGAGAGAAAAACAAAGAAAGGATAGGGGGGGAAAAAAAAAGGAACAAATACACATTGAAGACAGAAATGAACAGAGGAGCTGCAGCAGTTAGTCTATAGATCAGCATCTAGCCATTGGGATTTCTGGGCCAGCTACAGGGATGTGCTCAAGGTTCTCCAAAGGCAGCTGCTGGAGGTGTAGGTGCATGAACTACAGCATGAAGCAACAGCAGGAGAGATGGGTTGGTCAGCAATGGGTTAGCATGGTGAGCACTGACACTCTTGTTATCTGACAGCACAGGTACAACCAGGAGGGTACTCACTGTGGCCAAGGCCGTGGTGGAAAGTTCCTGGAGCGGGTCCCGTGACTATTGCATCCTTTGATACTCCTGCTTTTGGGGAGGAGTCTGAACTGAAGGAGATGACATGAAGAGGGAAGGAATGAATGGGAGAAATAACCCCTAACGGGGTGGAGCTCAGGGCAGCTGGCAGCTTTGGACTGCTGGACTTGTAGGATGGAGTCAGTACACTTAAGGAGGAAGAACTCGTTAGCAGCACAGCTCCACTAGTTCCTTTCTGAAAAGCAATGGAAAAGGTCAGTCAGCAGTGGGAAAACCAGCATCATTCATACTGCAAAACATGGAGTGCTCAAGAATTCCTCCTCCCAAGAAACACCCATGAGCTACCAACTTTTGAGGGCATCTGGAAGTGTCCAGAACACTGGCCATCCAGCTGCTGGATGCTCCTCTAAATGTGACCATGCTGGATTTGCTTCTGTTATTCCCCCATTCTGGAACTGTGCCTCCATGCAGCAGAGGAAAGCCTTGTGAGCTCCAGGGAGGGTGCTTCCTACTCACTTTTGGTGGTAAATTATTGCTGATATCCCAAGACACCAAGGTTTGGTGTACCCCCACCCCCATGAATGTTACCTGAGAGCTCTCCCATAGAGACTGATCCCACTGGGTGATGCTTTTCAGCTCTGTCTCAGTACCAGACCAGGTACCTGGGCTGAGCAGTACAGGGGTTTCAGTCCCATTTAAATGCACTCATTTCTTGCCCTGCTCTTTCCATGTGACACCACAGAAGGCAGGTGTGACCAGCCAACAACAAATTCATACAACACCATTAGGAATGATTACTTCATTGCTATAGGTCAATATTAAGGTCCTTATGCCATTAAACAATACAGCTGAATAACACCAGTCTGTGTAGGTAAACTAGGAGTCCTTCATGAGACATTAGATCCCCACGAACTCAGACCCTGATTTCCCCAGTGTGTCACCAAGCTCGGTTCCAACCATCACCTCAGTAAGCTTATGGGAATAACCAGGGAACAGCAGAAAGTGGATGAACCACCAAAGAAAGCTGGGCAAGCATGTTGAGTGTATAGCCTGCTATCACACCTTGTTTGTTCTATAGGCCAGTCATGAAAAAAAACAGCAATAATGCTAAAATTCCTTGCAATACAATGCTAAAATTCCTTGCAATACAATGCTAAAATTCCTTGCAATACAATGCTAAAATTCCTTGCAATGATTTAAGGAAGGCCAAGTTTGAAGACCTAATTAATTAATTGATCGTAGTTTTATGTGATGATTTCAGCTGTCTTTCCTTACTGCACTTCCTCCTGACTCTAACAGGACCCCTCCTGTCCCTGTAACTCAGAAAGTCAGGGCAGGAACATTACACAGACAAAAGTAGCAGCCTGGGAGATACCAGAGTAGTTTTCTTAGTGTTAATTTAAGCTGAAAAAAGAAAGTTGGAATTCTGGAGTGCAAGCCCGTGGCAAAGGCTAGGACTTTCCACTCTAAGCAGCCAAAATCCAGACAGTCATTCAAGAATTTCAGGAAATTCTTTTGAAGTTGTCACTTGGCAGCAGGTCTGAACAGGTCAGGAGGTGGCCTGCCAGGAGGCCACGCACTCTCCTGGCTTCTCCAGGTCAGCACACCCCCACTTACCGGCACAGAGGTAGAAGATGCGGTGCTGCTAACAACAGCTGGCTTTAGGGAGGAGGTCAGCAGCTTGGCCACCCCTTGAGTGCCCCCACTAGAATCTCCGTTTGAACCTCCAGGAGGTGCCACCAGAGTCAGCTTCTGGGAAACGGGAGTCTTCTTCACCGAGGAGCTGGAGGATGGGCGGCCAGATGGCTGGCCCAAGGAAGGGGTCTGCACACCGGGCAGCAAGCTCCCAGAGGAGCAGCCTTGGTTGGCAGAAGCTCCAGATGAGGAGCTGCTAGAAGAAGCCCCGTGCTTGGAGAGGGAACCAGAAACAAAAGGAGATTTGTAAGATTGTCCTGAAGAGCTGGAGCCGCTCGAGTGCTTTCCTGCGTAGCTGACAGATGATGAGGAGGATGAGCCTGGGTTCTTGTGGGAGCTGCTGGAGTTCTGGGTGCCACCTTGTGACGCTGAGGAATGGAAGCTCTGAGCTTTGGTTGCTGACTTGACCGGTTGGAGGAGGGAGCGTTGGGGCAGCGGGGAGGACGACTTGGGACTCTGTAGTTTGACAAAGGGAGCTGGGGAGGTGAAAGTTTTCTGTGCCTGGCTGCCCGAGTGAAAGACCTTCACCTGAGAAGCTGGCATTGGGGAGGAGGTCTGAGGCCCGTGGCTTGGCCGGGCCAGGCTGTGGTGTTTCTGCTTAGCCTGGTGTGTGTCAGGAAGGATTTTGCTGGGGGAGGCTTGGCAGGAGAGTTCTTTGTAATTAGAGTTCTCTATCTTTTTGTCTTGAGAAGACTGGCCCAATGTCAGGGCCTGCTCAGCCAAGAAATTTAGAGGAGACTGGAGGGAACCAGAGGATGACGTAGAGGGAGGGTTGGACTTTGGAAACGTCCTCTTCTCCTCTGAGGATGCAAGAGTTGGGATCTTCTCTGGTGGAGCTTTTGAAGCTCCAGGAAGAGTAAAGTCAGGGCTCCCTCCTGCTCTGTTGTTCAGCACAGACAGTTCCTTAGAGAATGCTTCAAAGGAGGATGTGGCATTATGAATTAAGTCCTCGTCCAAGGAGTCATCCTTGAACGTAGCAGGGGTGCCAGTGCTGCTGGCTGCTTGGGCTGTCCCAAGGGACAAGAGTTCTCTGGTTTGGGTACTGATGTTCACAGCTCCTCCCTGAGGCTCTGAAGACAGAGCCAAGGTGTTGCTTGAGTGCATCGAAGGAACGGAAACAGACATCTTTTTATCTGGCTTGCAGGACGATTCCTGGAACAAAATCCCAAGAGAAGGCAGAGTGAGAACAGAGGCAGAACTGCTCAGAAGGGAAGGGCAGGTTCCCAGTTTGGGGACAAAAGGCAGGATAAACAGGTTCTGTGCCTGCCAGCCCTCCACCTCCCGCTGACACCAATTTTAGCTGCTGTTTGTTTTTTCAAGCTCAGTACTGACTGGAGCTATTTCACAGTACAGCTTCCTTGTAACCAACATACAAATGCAAGGCTCAAATAGAGCACTTGAGATGGCAGTCACTTGACTCTTGGTAGATGTCAACTGTGAGAATCAGAAAACAAAGAGGACTCACCTTCACCTTCACCTTGGCAGGAACTATAACTTTCTTCTTTGCCCTGTTTTGAGGGAGACAAAAGAAACATGGCTCACTGAATGCCCGCAGGGAAGTGCCCAATTAGGGAGCTTGGGCCCCGTTAATTGACGATCCACCGAGCCTTTGTAACAAAGCACCGAGGGAACAGAGGCAGCATCTCAGGTTGATAGATTCAAAACCATCCGACTTTCAGTTGCTGCTCTAGGAAGCCCCTCCTCCCACGCAGGGGAGTGAATTAGGGAGTGGAGCAGAATCTTGAAACGGGAGCAGAGCAGTGAAGGCACCAGACAGACACATCCTGCACCGGCTGCAGGGCGAGGAGCTACCACAGCAACCCATTGCTGACCTAACCAAAAAACCCAGAGAGAAACTGCTGCAGAGGCTGCTCGAGAGAAAAGTTACACCCTTCTTTTTAGGTTCCCAGAAGAAGTCGAGGATGCAAAAGCATCTGCCAGATTCACAGAAAACAGATCATTTCATCTGGTCAGGTGCAATCTCTGGTACAAGACACCCCTGAACTGCTGGAATGGTCTGGCTGAGGGAAGGATGACTCTACAACTCTATTTCATACTCTCACGTTTCCCCACTCATCCAGTGCCAAGAACAGGACTGTCTGTCAAACAGACATCAGCCTGAGTCCGTATCATCATCTCTTACAGACTGCCAGCAAGACCCATAGACACCTGGGCATTAAAGCACCTGCCCAGCTGGATTCAGACATCTCTCCTGGTTCGTCACCCACAAGCCCCTTGCGCCCATCTACACTAGTTCCAGCTCACTGTGCCCCTCCTTTGACCAGGCAACAAGAAAGAGAGAATCCAGTGAGGACTGACATCACACACATTTTACCTTGACTAGCACAGAGGCCTCACTCCAGTCTGCTGGGCAAGGCCAGGAGGCAACCTGGCTTCCACGGTCTTACCCTTCAGCTCGGTGAGGCTAAAGCACCTCAGGAAGGCTGCTGCTGGGAGATGCCACACGCAAACAACTGCTCTCCCTAGACCTCCCCAAAAGGAGGCAGAGCCAAACTCTGTGATGGGAGCCGAGCTCAGGTGCTCCTGCATGATCCACCCAGGGAACCAGGGAGCTCAGCAGTTGTGACTCCGGAGGAATGCTGCGCGATACTCACAGGACTGGTGTGAGGTGTCCGTGTACACGCCTGCTCTCCTTTAACAGTGTCCTACGAAGGGAAGAGAGCAATGAGAAGTGATATCCAGCAAGACCCAGTAGAGCAGCTGGGATCACTGGAGACAAGAGCTGCACAGTACAGCAGGGGGACTTCGGGAAATCCAAATCAGAGACAGCAAACAAATATTCGTCCCTTTCCCGGGAAAATCCTCCTGCACTCCCTCAGCACAGTTCCTTCTCTGGGGAGCCTGTAGGTGCTGGAAAGGCCATTAAGGCAGCTGTTGGACAGGAACTAAGGAAAAGGCTCTGCCAGCTTAAAAAGCTGGCAGCCAACTGGAGAGGCAGAACCATCAGTCAAGCTGGGCATTACTAGTGCCACAGACCATCCAAGAGCTGGCAGATCACACAAGAGATCCTTGCTGACTTTGTGTGAGAGAGGCTCCCTTCCCCTGCCTCAAATACAGCACTCCAGATGAGGAGGCTCCTCACATCAGCACCACCATTTCTGTAACAACCAACTGGCTACAGACGACAGGTTCAGCCAAACCCCTTCACCAGCAAGGCCAAGCAAACCAGCACCTCACAAACCAGCACCTCACACCAAGACTAGTTCACCTAAAACAGCTGCTGCCCTAGATGTCAGGGTGAGAAGGTTATGAACACACACCTTCAGCACTGGCATATGGAATACAGCTCCCATCTGCTATTGACAGCTTGCCACAGACTTTTGTTGTCCATTTTTTTTCTGACAAAACAAGCTTGTTTAAACCTTGGGTTCTGTTATCCACCTTCCAGTGCTGAGAAAACAGCATTGTGGCAGGGTCTCTGAACTCACACACAGAACTGCTGTTCTGGCTGTCCTCAAGTTCCTCTTAAAGATGCACTTCAGTGACCACAACAACAATGAATGGAGCTGACTTGTCCATAAACTCCTTTACAACTCTCCCAGCGTCACCAGGCCTACAGCCTGTGTGGCTGTCAGTCTACTCCCTCTCTTGAAACCACAAAGCCACAGATATCTCAAGTTGGAAGGGACCCATAAAGCTCGTCAAGTCCCAGAAGGAGAAACCGTTGTCCTTGAGCCACCAGAAAGAGTCATTCTGTAGTTAACATCACTGGAAGGCCCTCCTACACCAAGCCTTGGTGAACATCTCTACACCCAAGAAGAGTTTCGCCTACAAACAAGGGGCAAAAGATATTAATTGCTTTTTATTCAAAGAAAATTGTTTAAACCTTGGCAAGCTAAGTCCCTCCAGCTGGTAATACCTTCATCAACTAAGCAAGACACTGCACCCAGCTCTTAATGCCACCATTCAGCTCCCATACACAGCAGCCATGCACGTTGCTGTACTTCATTTGCAACCCCAATGAACAGCCAGACTTTTCCAAAGTGGATCTGTAATGTGCTCCTTGTAAGAACTGGTACCTACTTCTTTAACCCCCAGGAAACCCCAAAAGAAATTCAGCAGTGAGGAGACAACACCACCCAGCTTTTTAAATGCAAAGGAATAGAAAGCTCAGCAGTGAGACTCTACAATTGTCCTTTCTTTACAGCAAGGCAAAGCTGGTGACAGTCCCAGCAGAACGACTGCAACCTGCATGGCTCTCTGCAATTGCCAGTTCAGGGGCATAGATGATGGAGGGTGTGAAAGAGCAGGAAACAGCAGTGAAGACATCAGAGAGGGTAAGGAAAACCCCATCGAACTCCTGCTTACTGTGCTGACTCCCTGGTGTGTCTGCTGCAAATCCACAAGCCCCTAAAACTTCTTGCTTTGCTGTCTTTTGGGAATACTCTAGGGAAGACTTCCCAAAGCACCTGAAAAAAATGCATCCTTCAAGACACAGATTACAAAGTAATTCTCTGTAATAGATTTAAGAAACCACAGGCCAGTCAGCCTCACCTCAGTCCCACTTCTACCTTGTAGCTTGCCACCACCAGTGACATCCATCGGGGGGAACGCAAGGGCGTTGAGACAGCTCAACGTTGTCCTTTACAACCTGACAGCAGCACGACCGCACTCTCAGTGAGTCTGAGGGTGATGTGAAAATGAAGGGAGAGGGAAGGGCTGCCTTTGACAGGGACCTTGATGGGCTGGAGAAAGAGGGCAATGCAAACCTTGTGAAGTTCAGGGAGGCCAAACGCACACAGTGGCAGTGCAGCAGCCTCACAGAAAAGGACCTGGGGGGCAAGCTGAATATGAGCCACTCGCTGCAAGGGTGTGCTGCTGAGAGCTCAAGGTACACTGGCAGGTGCTGACAATAGCCCAGCCAGCAGTTCAAATGCTTGCTCCCCTCTGTCTAGCGCTGGTGAGGTCACACCTGGATGCAGCATCCAGTTTCAGGGTCCCTACAATACAAGAGAAATTCTGAGACACTGAAGACAGTCCAGAGCCACTGTGATGGCTGAGGAACGGGGAGACAACGGGCAAGGAGAGGTTGAGGGAACTGTGTTTTCTCAGCCTGGGACATGAGAAGATTGAGAGGGATCTAACAGCAGCCTTCCACTAAAGGCTTGGGAGGTGGGGAGCCATGAAGAAGATGAAGCCAGACCTTTCTCAGAGGTACACAGTAAAAAGAAAAAAAAAATATAAAATAGGGAATGTTCAGTCCAGTGCAGCAGGGGGAATTCTGATGGGAAATAAGGAGAAAAGACTTAATGAAGAGTGGTTAAGTACCAGAACAGGGGCCCAGAGATGCTGGGGTCATCTCCATCCTTGGAGATCTCCAGAACTCCACAAGAGAAAGCCCTGAGTGCTCTGCTCTAACTTTGATGCTAGTCATGCTTTGAGCAGGGGTAGGACTAATGACCTTCACCAGGTCCCTGAGGGCAAGGAATCCCTGCAGTACAAAGTGATTCTTGCTCACCTGGCCTGCACCCAGCCTTTTGGCCAAAGGGGCTTCACCTCTCCATCTAGGAAGGTCTTCACATAATCCTCTAGAGACTGAGCTTTATTCTTGTCAAGGTCATAACCATCCAACTTAATCTTCACCAAGTGGCAAAGCAGCTCCCTGAAGAACAGGAAGATTTCAAAGACAGTTACACAGATTAATTTCCCCAGCTGGAGGTCCCTCTGTTTATCCAGGGCTGGACAAATGCACCGAGACACACCTGGCTCTGCATAACCCCTTGCCAACAAAACTGACCCTGTGCTGCCTCCACAAGAAAGAGGAAGGGAAAGGCACGTTCCTTGCTCTGCCTGTGCACGCACAGCAATATTCCAGGGGAGAAGAGCCCTGTCACCCCTTCCCATTTTCATCTCCTGAAACAGCAGAGGTAGGAAACCAGTGCCAGAGTTACAGGCGTCGTTAACGACCGCAGAGCTCTGCAGAGCTTCCTGCCAAGTGGGAATGGGAAGGCAGGAAAGCAAGTTTGCTTTGATCCAAATGAATCAGCCATCTATGGAGCGGCACCCCAATTTGTTACAGAGGAAGATGAAAATGACAGACGGATTGACTTGCATTTTATCCTTCACCACACTCCCCTTCTCCCCACACTCTGTTCCTTGTCAGACCCGTTAGCATCGATGGGCTCCACAACCACAAATCTGGTCTTGTTAATATGGAGGATTTCATCAATTCAGCAGAGTTCTTTCTTTTCCCAAAGATCTGCCTCTCTCTTTTGGCGTCAGCATAGAGGCTTCTTAGCACTTCTGAATTGGCCCGTGCCTGCTTAATTTTGCAGTGTGTGTAAGGGTGAGGTTTAGCAAATGCATAAACTCAAGAGCAGACTCAAGAGCAGGGTCTGCCACAGGCCTTCAAGCCAACTGTGACTACAGGCGATCAGCACTGCTCTGAGAACGAGCTAAACACACCAAAATGCTTCACTTCCAACTGCCTGAAATATGCCATCTCAGTATCTAAATTATGCAAACCTGATTTCATCATTCCACTGGAATTTCTTCCGCGGTCCCATCACACGCTTCCCTCCCTTTTCTTCATCCTCCTCATCCTCAGAACAAACTCGATCTCGCTGGTCTTTGTCCTTGTCTTCTTCCAGCATCCTAAAATAAAGACAGAGATAACGTGGAAGTCACTGCCCTGGAGATGCAAGGACAGGACTGAGGATCTCTGAACAGCACTGCTTAGAGGTCTCAAGGAAGAGGGCCTCAATTTCTTCCCTTGGGTGCAAGCTGAGCTCAGTGCTCAAAGGTTAAGAGCTCTCCTGATCTTGCCAAGAAAGACCACAGGATTAATCCAGCCTCACTGTTCTCAGACTGACACGTTCCTTAAGACAGGCCTGCATGGAAGTGAAACACCTCAGTCCAGTTCTGGTTCTGTCAGTACTTCTGCAGCTGACGCTGACATAGAGAGCAAACAGAACACAGCTTAATTAGGCTAATTAATGCCCGTTAGCAATTTCTGACTAGAGAAATAGGTGGTAAACTTCATGAAAGCAACCTACAAGTAGCCCGTGGAGAAGAGCTATGGATGCATAACACAGAAACAAGAAGCTTACTTGGCAAACTTGGCCTGAGTATGGGCTTGGCATTCCTCCTGGTACTTGGCCATCTGCTCAGGCATGGCCCTTCCAATGGCTTCCTTTAGCTTCTGCAGAGGTTTCTTCAGTCGGCCACCCTACAGCAATTACAGAACAGACTCCAGTTCCACGTCGTGTGTTCCATCCAAGACACCCAAAACCTGGCAGGTCAAGACCTGGCCAGTTCTGAAGCCCCAGCAGCAGACACTCGGTGGAGGGCACCACCACTCAGGGTAGAGATGGAGAGCAGGCACACCCCAGGCAGGGCACACCCCAGGCAGGGCTGTGCTGCCAGGCTCACTCACCTGCTCGTAGAGATAAATCCTCCGGGCTCGCTTGACCAGAGTCTCCTTGCTGCATGGGAAGAAGGCAGCCAGGTGGGCATACACCCCTGAGCGGACCTGGCTGCTCAGCTCTCGTGTCTGCAGCTCTATGCTGAGGAATGAAACAAACACAGCACTGAGCAGGGACCTGGGAAGGCTTCTCCAAGCCACAATAAACACAACTTGGCTGCAACCTGGGAAGCTGGAGGCAGGGAGAGGGGGATAAAGTAGCAGCCGAACAATAGTATGGCTCTTTAGGGTTTTAGAATCAACAGCCCTTTATCCCAGGATGGGCTTTTTAATCCCATTTCAGAGTATCTGGAAAAGGAACAAAAAGGGGTCAAGGGGTTCACTGACTCTGCAATTCTTCCTGGCAGCTGAAGCACAGGAGCCTCAGGCAAGGAAACAAGAGTTACACGCTGTCAGCAGAGCAGTCTAACTTGGGATAACTCAGAATCAAACTTCATCCCTTGGGCTTGCACATCCTTCCCAGCGAGGAGGTTGGAGAGGTCAGTGTGTGCCAAACCCACCTATACAGTTGGATATAGCTTAGAGGAGACCAGATTTTTAAAGCACCTCTCAGCAGCAATAACTGACTCTACAGCAAAGCCACACAAAATCCAAGCACCTTCGGAAGAGATTTGGATGAAGTTACCAGCGTGACAACAGATTAGGCCTCTTGGTGCAGTCAGCACTGTGATGCTGAAAGGTGGGAATCACCACTTGAAACGAGAGCCAAGCAGGCTCCCTAACTTCCCCACAGCAATTCCCTTCAAGTGCCTCGATAAACCTTAATGAAATTAAGTCCTCTGTGCAAGTATCATTACACAGGCACTGATCACAGAGCTGTGTGCATCCATCAGCCTTCCCCAGACACTTGGAGCAGAATGAAGCCATTATCAATGGCCATGTGGAGCACCACTGGAATTCTGTAATTGCAGGACTCAAAAAACACAGTGCAGTGATGGGAGTTCCTCCAGCTTGCACTGAAAGCCAGTTGAATACAGCTGGCTTACCCCAGTTGTAAAGCATTCCACAGAGCACACAGCACCAATAGCAAAGAATGTGCCTGACACCTCTGACAGGAAGAGATTTACTGCTCTTGGATCAAGCTACAGTTATAGCTCAAGCAACCAAATTTCTGCACACGGATATGAAGCATCATCTTGAGAACAGGAGACCTGGATCCATCCCCTCCAACATTCTCCTAACTCAGTTAACCACCCTATTTCAACTGGAGACTTGGGTGTTATCCTAGGCACATTCTGAGGGGAGGGCCTGTGTAAGGACACCCCCACAATTCCTGCTAAACCTGCTCCTGAAGTGACCAAAAATCCTCTGCCTAACATTCTCCTCTCTCACTCCTCTCTCTCCTCGCAGCACTTACTCCAGAATGATGTTGTTGATATCCTGAGTGAAGAATCTCTGTTTGCCTTCTCCCTCTGCAGCTCTGGCAGCCTGGAAATTAGGAAGATAACACAAGTCACCATCAGGTCACACGTTCAGACAGGCACAAGCAACCAAGTGGTTTTTAAACTACTTCAGAAATACTCTAAAACCAGGCACAGTGTTATTGCACCAGCTACTTGCTGTAGATGGGCTAAAAGCTGCCACAGTTGACAGAAGAGAGGTTGTGTCCTCTCCTCCAGTCCCCTCAGCATCCCCACAGCCCTAAGTCCAGATGCATAAGAATTTAGTGCAGTGGACTTCCTGCACTGAGGTGAAAATTCCTCCATTTAATGGGACCAAGGAGATGTCTTGGTGGCAACTGGTTTCTTTCACCAAAACCAATCTGGACACTAAGGCAAGAAACCATTAGAAAGAGCAGCAGCCACAGGGGACATGTTATTTCCAACCAGCACCATGGAAACAAACAAATAAATAATCCTGCTCAGGAAGCTTCCTGAGTGATGACTGTAGCACACACAGCACTGTCCAAAAATCACACCCCTGAAAAAAATACATCCAGTGGGAAAAGAATTCCAAGAGGTGAATGAGATAGTAGAAAATTGCCTAGGACTTGCAGTCTCAGCTGAGTGGGGATGTAAACAAGACTGGGATTCACCACAAGGCACCACATCAAGTTAACAATTCCTTGCATTGGAAAGGAGACCAAGGGAGAAGAGTGTGACTTTGAAATCCCTCGAGTTAGCACTCCAGTGTGGAGGCTGGTAAGCTATGAATTGACACCCAGAAGGTGTGCATTCCTCCCTCTCACAGGGAACAGGCAGCTGGTGATGTCAAAGGAGAAGGCCAATGCTAAAGAGAACCCCCCCAACAGGAAAATTACTTGAGGAAGGAGAGAGTTAAAGTCAAATCAGTTCAAGAGGAAGAAGAGGAAGATGAAGAAGTGCCTTAAGGCTCCATTTAACTCAAGAGATGCTCCCACCTGCTGGGATGGAAGAGGCCTAGTACCTCTTCATTCCCACCCCACAGTGGAGCTTGTGTCCCAAACTCCCCACTGCCCCAGAGGCTTCAATGGTTTCAATCTGCTCTTCTTCCTCCTTGCTTTATTTTCTTAGCCTATACAGTCCAGCAGCAAGAGACACAGCAGCAGGAAAACCCAAGCAGGAAAATCTGTGGGTAGCCTGCTACTGCCCTGTCTTGCAGCAACACAACTTGATATCCTGGAAACCTCCATGACATTCTCCTTTAACTCAGATATAGTTCAGGAACAGCTTGTTTCAGGGGTCTCTGTTAACAGCCTGAAGAGCAAATAACATCCACTCTTTTTATCAGCTGTGACAATGCTTTCTGCTATGCCTCCTCCCACCTGCTCAACACCACTACACACAACATTTCTCAGCAGAACAGAGTTTCCTTGAGCAGCAGCTTATCTTTAGGAACAGGAGTTACGAAGGAAGAGGTGATAAAGTACCAGGTGCTCCAAACTGATGGGCCCCAGAAGGCAGAACACACATCAGTGAGGGGCAATGGCTTAGAACTGGAAGAGGGGAGATTGAAATTAGAAATCAGGAGGAAATTCTTCACTCTGAGTGTGGTGAGACCCTGGCACAGGTTATCCAGGGAAAACGTGGATGATCCACCCCTGGATGTGTTTAAGGTCAGAATGGATGAGGCTTTGAGCAGAATGGTCTAGTGGGAGGTGTCCCTGCCCTTGGCAGGGGGGCTGTATGAGCTTTAAGGTCCCTTCCAACCCAAACTATTCTATGATTCTATAAAAGATGGGGGATCACCCTTCTAGAAATTAATATATTCCAATTTTTAAATGTGGCCCCAACACCAAGATGGCCAAAGAACCCAAACTGCCAGTGATGCAGCTCCTTGGGGAGAGCTGCCGGACTTTACCCCTGCTTCAGTTACACCACCTGCTCGTGCATGAAACAGCCCCAACAAATCCTCAAGCCCCACCCAAGGGGCTTTCTGTGCCTTCTCATGCTGCAGAACAAGTAACACCTTCCAGCTGCACCCACTTGTTTTACATCCAGAAGACCACACACCACGGGCACTGTCCTGCCCACCACTTCACATTAAATCCATTAGGGTGGGATTTGGCCTTCAGCCTCATTAGTTCACATTTTAACTTCATTCACGTTCAACTGACTTTGGGAATTACCTCTTGCATCAGGTCCACAAGTTGTCAAGAATGGTAAAGGAACCTGCAGTGACAGGTGTGACACTGAGCACAACCCAAGGCCAAGGACTTGGACACGACCTCCAGGTTTTCAAGAGAAGTGACTTGATGACAAAACTGGGTGACAACAGTGTGATCATGGAATCAATGTCTGGGTTAGAAGTGACCTCCAGAGCTCATCTAGTCCAACCCTCTGCTGAGAGCAGGGACATCTGCACCTAGAGCAGGGTGCTCAGAGCCTCCTCCAGCCCACCTGGAATGTCTCCAAGGATGAGGCCTCCACCACCACCCCGGGCACCTTGTGCCAGTGGCCACCACTGCTGGGAAAGAACTTCTGCCTTAGTTCTCATCTCAATCCACTCTTTTCTCCTTTCAAACCACTGCCCCTTATCCTGTCACTCCAGGCCTTTGGAAACAGAAAGCTCCCACGTGGCCCTGAGAAATTCCCTCATCAGCGTGTGCTCTGTCACTGGGTGAAGCTACAGCAGCTCTGCAGAGTCCCCCCCACAGCCTTGCCACGAACAGCCACACCTGAGCCAGCTCTTTGATGCGTTTCTCCAACGGGGCTGGCAGCCCTTCAGGAAGGGCCGGCGGGTGCTTGAAATCCTGCTCCAAGCCCATCCCGACAGCATCGTTCCCATCCTCCACATCAGGAAAGGGACTGCCTCCTGGGGATTCACTGAGGAGCTGCTCCAGGTCGAGGTCTGTCAGGGAGTCCATGGCAGAGGCTGCCTGGAGCAGGTCGCTGTCGCTGGCGTGGCCGAAGAGGGAGAGCAGAGCGTCGGGCATGGCCTCGGCCTCCCGGGGGGCAGAGGGCTCTGCTGCTGAAGGAGTCACCACCTTCTGCTCTTCGTCTTTTTTCTTCTGGGCATCCTTCTCCTTCTGAAACTTCTTCAGCATCTCCTTGACGCTAAGGGCACCAGAGTATTTCTTCTTCTTCTTCTCCTTGCTTGCATTCAATGCCGTAAAGCTGTGAAAGGACAGCAGAGGAAGAGGAGTTGAATGCAAGATGAAGAGACAAGGATACCTTCACCCCAGTTCAGCCACAGCACCCTGGAAAGTCTTAGTCCCTTAACCAGTTACCCAGAAAAAAAAAAAAAAGTATTCTGTGGCCTCTTAAGGTCTTGAAGTCCTGCTGCCCATTCAGCCTGAGGAAAAGGAGGCTGACCTTCCTGAGTGCTGAGAGGTGATGGAGATTAAACTGTCTCCACCACACGATGCACTAGGTGCATTGACCACCTGGTGCTCATGCAGCCACCCTCCAGTGCACCCCACGGCACACCAAATGCCACCCTGAAGCAAGGTGTGAGGCATTCCCTGCCCCTACTTACCCAGCTTTTGGAAACTTTGACTTTTTGGATTTCTTTTCCTTGTCGTAAGAATCATCTTTCTTCTTCTTCTTCATTTTTTCACCTCCATCTTTCAACTTTCGCTTCTGGAGGGGATTAAAAACCAAGCCACAATCAAAAGCAGCTCGTGGAAATGGAGCTGCACCCCCAGAGCCACTCTGAACCATCTCCCAGGAACCTCACTGGACACACCACCCCAAGCCCAGCACACCAAGCTTTACTCTGGAGACAACCCCATCCAGAAAGGGGAAGGGATGCCAAATGCTCCTGCCATTTCCCCTTTTAGCCACCTCGTTTCAGCACCACGAAACCAGGCTGCCTTCAACAGACACTGCCACCAAAGAGGAGCACCACACCTCAGATGGGAAGAAGAGCCCTCAAAGCAGCTCCTGTCACCCCCATAACAGTTAGCAAGTTTTCAGGGTGACAAGTGGCTGCTTATCACCTCTACCCTAGGAACCAGGCAACCCCACCAGTCTCCTGTATGGCAGACAAACTTCATTCTGCCATAAAATATGGGGGCAGACTGGGATAGAAGCTCTCACCCCTATTCTGCCCACAGCAATCCACAAATCTCTCTTTGCTCTGAACACCAACACGCTCTTCATGCAGCCAAGGCACTGTGCTCTGAGAGGAAAGGATGAGAAAGCTCTGCTGACCTTGGGACACTTCTTCTTCTTCTCTTTAACGTAGTCATCCTCGGAGTCGGATGCCTGCCGGAACTGCAGCGTTCCCGAGTTGATGTAAAACCCTCCATACTTGGTAGTAAGAGAGGCTGGAACGAGCTCGTCATACTGGAAATGAGAGAACCATCCCTTGGCACTGTACCTCCAGTACCTGAGCTGCTTGAAGAGTGGAGGGGGATTTATTTCCCCCCCCTCAGGAACACACAGGGCTGCGGACACACCTGCTAACAACCCACGTGGCTGCCTCCCGTTCAACCCCCACGCTTCTGGCTCTCACACCCAGTCCAGGCTCTCCCCAGGTGCCAGCTTGGTCCCACCAGGGGCCTGTCCCAGTACTCACTGCTTCAGAGTTATCAATGAAGGAGTCAGACTCGTCGTATCCGTAGCCCATGTCGATCAGGTCCTGGATACGGTCCTTCCTACGCCTCTTGCCACCCTGCAGGAGACAAGATTGACAGTGTGTCCACCTTCCTCTTCCAGTTATCCCAGGGATAGCCCCAGTCCAGGACACTGGCGTCGGCTCCAGCACAGTAAAGGGACTCAGCCCCTTTCTGCTCCCAGCAGCAGCCAAGCCAAACCGGTGCAAACTCCCACCAGGGTGCTGTCAATCCACTTTTGGGCCCTTGTCATACAGAACCAAAACCAGTACAGGGAAAGAAAACAGAACCTGACCTGCCTCCCCCCACCCCAGGCTGCCTTTGTGCCTGCACAGTTCACACTCCATGGGGTCTTGAACCCCCCCTGCAACATTTTTCCTTCCGTAGCTGCTACACTAGGACTGTGCAAGTCAAACACACCCTGAGTGAGCCACGGGTGAAATTCACACCACGAGGCAACAGCTCGCTGTCCAGAGGCACCAGCTGCAAAACAGAGCATGGATTTATTGCCATCTATGGAAATAAAGTGAGAAGAAGTGCAGAAAGGCAAGGGGGGGCAGACAGAGCAGCGACCCACACGCCCCCCCCAGCAGGGGCCTGGGGCAGCAGACTCACCAGGGCACCGTGTTTCAGGCTCCACGTGCACAGACATGAGGCCTAGAAAGCCATTTTTACTGAGGGAAATTAAGTGTTGTAAATTGCAGTAAGTTATTTGCCGCTACAAGTGAGAAGGTCGTTCACTTTAATCACTCATCTGATTTAAGAAGGCGTCTTGAACTATTTTCAGCCTTGAGACAGGAAAGGAACATTGAAAACAGCCCCTTCCAGCCAAGAAAAAAGATGGCAGGAGAAAAGGAGCATAAGAGCCAATGACCATTAAAATACTGGCTGAGAGCTGAACAGCATTGCCTGTTCTAAGGGAAAACAGAAGCAGAAAATAAACCAACATACGTATTTCTCTTCAAACTTCCTAGCAAGAGCCTCCACTTTATGTCTTTCCTTCTCATCATCGTTAAAGGGGTCGACGGGGTCTTTCTTCTGTTGAAATAAGGGAGACAAAACCATCAGAATCAACCTTCTCACATTGCCACCAACACCTGCCACGACTAGAGCAACCAGGAGGCAGAAGCTCAGACAAATCCAACTTCTCCCAAATGGGGAGAAGAATTTGGGGGTGCTGGGGGTGCAAAGCTGGACGGGAGCCAGCCCCATGTGCTGACACCCAGCAGCCTGGGCAGCAGGTGGAGGGAGGGGATCCTGCCCCTCTGCTCCCAGGGCTCTGGGGAGACCACCCTGCAGGGCTGGGTCCAGCTCTGGAGCAGAGACAGTGACCTGCTGGAGCCCCAGCAATGTGAGGGTGGAACCCTCTGCTGAGAGGCCAGGCTGGGAGAGCTGGGGGGGTTCAGCCTGGAGAGGAGAAGGCTCCAGGGAGACCTTCCTGTGCCTTTCAGGACTGCAAGGGGCCTGTCAGAAAGATGGGAACAGACTTTTGAGCAGAGCCTGTAGGGATAGGAGAAAGGGGGATGGTTTGAAACTCAAAGAAGGAGATTGAGGCTGGAGACGAAGGAATAAATTGTTGAGAGTGAGTGTGATGAGAGCCTGTCCCAGGCTGCCCAGAGAGGTGGTCAATGCCCCATCCCTGGCACCATCCCAGGGGAGGTTGTTTGGGGCTCTGAGCACCCTGTTTTAGTTGCTGATATCCCTGCTCCCTGCAGGGGGGTTGAACTACATGAGCTTTAAATGGTCCCTTCCTACCCAAACCTGATTCTGAAAGTATGTTTTGGGTGCTCCCTCAGTTATTTCTGTACCTGTCTCTGCTTCTCCCAACCCTCAAAGCAAACCAGAAAAAGCTGTGAACCATCAGCTTGCTCCTAAACAGCTTGGAAGAGCAACAGTGGAAATTACTAGAATGCAAACAACTCTCTTTTCATAGCAACACACCCAGAGCTCAAGATTCAGACACTACCCTGTCCTGAGAAAGTGCTTTCAAGGGGCAAACGCAACTGTCAGGCCACACCTGAAAGTGCCACGTCCACCCCACAGGAAAAGATGCCCAGCCCTCAAGTGGAAATAGTCACCTGCTCCCCAAAAAAGATGTAGCCACATAGGTGAGAAGCCATGTACCAGAGGCCCCTTTAAATCAAGCCCTTCCAAACTAAACATCACACTCTGCTAGGAGCACATCAGCCTCCTGAGGGGAAATCCCAGCTGATACAGCATGGTCTGATAACCAGCACCTGGATGCCTGCTCCTGCCACCCCTCAGCACCTTCCAGCCACCACACAACCAACTCTCAGAGAAACACAGAGTGTCAGGGGTTGGAAGGGACCTAGAAGATCATCTAGTCCAACCCCCTGCCAGAGCAGGATCACCTAGACCAAGTCACCCAG
>JANHGL010011581.1:0-24115 GCA_024611195.1 Ceyx melanurus | reverse complement strand
AGATTTATTATCTTTTTCAAGACTGTTATAATTCTTCATGTTATTCCAGCTTTTTTTAGCAGTCATGATGAAATAGTGGTGGTAAGTAATTGCAGTTCTATGAGAGAAAATAAACCCATCATCCAAGTTAACATTATTAATACTTTCTGAAGCAGGAAAAACTTTCTCCCAGCAGAAAACTCCCCATTGTTTAGAATTGCTGCAGGTTTTGGTGGGGTGAAGGAGCAGCTCTCTGCTGAGTTTCATGAAGTTCAGGTTTTGCAGGAAGTGTTGAGTGGCCTGTGGCACACTGCTGCTGTCCAAGCTAGCACAGGTACCTGCTCTGAAATGCCAGCTATGACAAAAATGTTGGAGGGCCACTTCTCTTGGCAGTGAGTGATGCTCAATTCTGTTAATTCTAAGGCAGCAGAATCTGACACAGAGCTTGCAGGAAGATAACAGGCACTGATTTCATAACTGAGCTATTTATATGAACTTAAAGTGACCTGAAACATTATCACCTGTGATTAATTTTAATCAGCATAAAACTTCTTGTCTGGAATAGGTCCCTGCAGTTCAGAATGATCAGCAGATTCTGGTGTACATCTTTTTTTGCTCTACACATTAACCCAGCATGTAATTTCACCTGTTCTGAGGTGACAGCTTTTTTCTGACAGCAGAAATGGGATGACATATTTTGGATACAGGAGAGATTTACAGAGCAGTGTAAAAGACAAAAAGCAATGTGCAGAAACTTGTGCAAAGTGACAATTGTTTTTTCTGCTGTTGATCATTTCAATTCCTGTGTTTCAGGTGTTGTCAAACAGTTGGTTTATAGTGCTGGGGCTACACTTTAGCTTTCATGTGTCTGAATTCTAACTATTCACCTTTTCAAGGTGGTGATACATGTGAGTATCTTCTGTCAAGTGGGAGATTTCTTGGAGAAAAAGTATGGCAACCCCACAGCTGTATGATGCACAAGTACAAAAACAGGTAAGGAAACTCATGTCTGCTGCTGGTTTGCCTGGCAAGGAGAGTCTTGTTTGATGCAGCTGTAGTGGCTGTGCTGTCATCTGCTCATCATGTATAGCTGCTTCTCTAGGATTTCAAAAATACACAGCATGTATCACAAAAAAACCTTTTCTTTATATACTATCTATGCATCTACAATTTGACCATACTTATAGATAAAACTAGACAGGAATGGTGGTGATGGTGGTACTGAGAGCCACAAGATACCAAAAAAAGCTTTGTATGTCACTCACAGATTGCTGAAAGGGAAAATGCTGACTTTAGGTGGAGAATTGCAATTAAAAAAATCCCAAATAAAATTACCAATCTTCTTTCTTTTTCTCCTACTAATAAGAGCAGTTTATTTTTTAAGAATTTTTCTGCATATTCTCATTTTTTCTGCATATTCCCATTTTGAAACTACTGGGTAGCATCACAGAACAGGAAAGTTTGCTTGGTTGGTTGCCTAATCACATTAGTAGGACAGTTCATTTTCATTTTTATGCAAATTACACTAAATTTTGTATTAATTCAGCATATTTTTTTTTTAAATAGAGCTGGTTATAATACCTAGAATTATCTAATTTGCTCTCTGGATTTTACTAAAGACTTTTTTTTGTAAAATATAAATCTCCTGTGACCTGAATGTTGCTGTTTTGTTTTACAGTGAAGCAAAAAACTGCCTCATAGACAAACATATTGTGTTTATAGGAGACTCTAGAATTCGACAGCTGTTCTATTCATTTACAAAACTCATCAATCCTCAAGTTAAAGAAGAAGGAAATAAGGTGAGATTATTTGTATGGTTTTATTACTTCCTAATTTACCTCATAACTCTTCACTAAGCTTCAATTCAGTTTCAGTTACACCATTTGCTTACCTAACCATCAGGAACAAGAAGCACCAGAAATCTTTTGGACAAGAAAAGATTAGACCAAGATAATTGGGTAAATGAGATGGTTGGGAATCTCAGGAGTGGACTGGGAAGATAGAAAACAGCTGTGACAGCTTGTGGAAGTCTGGGAATATATTAATGAAGCTGACTTGTTCATAGCAATTTATGCTTCATATTTCCTTTCTTGATGAGAAAACTCTGTTGTGTGTTTTTAAATAGTAGTAATTCATGGCTTATAATTGGTGATTTTAAATATCAGTTACATTGCTGATGCAATCTGCTCATAAAAGTCTTTGGAGCAATGACAGGTTTCCAGGTCTAACTTGAATCTGAAACCAAAAATAGCTTCCTTTTGATGACTGTTGAAGAGCTGTCTCAGTTTTACAGGGTAAAGAAAGTAAACTGCAGCTTGCTGAGTGCAAGCAGTGAGAAAGGATTTAGCTGTGTCATCTGTTGAACAGAATATGAATTTCTTTTCCTGAATTATTTTTTTTTTCTGAAGTATTTATGAATTCAACATCTCAGTTTGTGAATTCCACTTGTTCTTTTGGACCATTATTGAAAGTAATCTTGTATTTAGTAATATTTCCAAGGAGTATTCTGTATGCAAGACCTGCCTGCTTCCTTTCTGATTTCTTACAGTCTCACTCAACAAACTTCATAATGTGTTCCAGTCTTGCTTTCCTGGGATTCTTTTCTTTTATTCTTTAATTAAAACTGTGTTGGTTTTTTTTTGTGCACAGAAGATGGGCAGATGAAAAGGAAGGCTAGGAGAAAGGAAGTGTAAGAAAAAAAAGGAAAAAAAGTCAAGTTTTTCTCATTTTGAGAGACTGTTTAGCATATTAGGTTCTTTTTAGGAAAATATTTTATACCTATGTAGCAAAGTAAACAAAAAACATTTCAGTCTGGTGGATTTCTTCCAGGGAAAAGAACCCTTTATGCAAGTAAATTTTGCATGAGTATACCAAGTCTGTCTTCATCAGAAAGGATTTTTAGTGGACAACCACTTGGCTGGTGGCAAATTACCATATGAATGTACTTTGTTTTTCCTTTTCCATTCTGAAAGTTTATCTTGCTTTGGTTTTATTGTGGTTTGTTGTTTTTTTTTTTTGACAGCATGGAAATATCCTGTTTGAAGATAAATCTGCTTCAATTAAAGTGGTAAGTTTTTACCTAGTGTTAGATCATATTATTATTTTATACTGTGTAGTCAAAACTGTGTTTTTCAAGTTTCCTGAAGTGTTGTAAAAGTCAAAAGAAGTTTGAAACCTTCAACATTCTTTATACATTTTCCACAAAATAGAGTGCATCTTAACATACTGGATTTTGAATAAGATTCTTTGAGAGGCTCTGGCTTTGAGTACTTTTATTCTGTCCTAGCTTTGGGCATAAGCTCTGGAATAATCTATAATTTTTCTTTTTGTGAAATCTTATAATTTGGCCTTCCCAAGAATAGCTTTTTCCAGCAAGTCTGCTCTTCACTGGTGTAAGAATATGTATCTGGAGCTAACTTACTTGGAGTGGTAATTGTCATAATTGTCATTTTGCTCTCTAAAGCAACCCAAGAAGTATTCCTTGTACTGTTTGTGCAGGAGGAAATGGCCACAGTGCTGATTATGATGTGGATCTATAAAAAAAAGAAAACAAACAAAGTACTTGTGGGTGTGTTTTCTGAAAGGCTGTGTTCAGTTCTGCCCTGGCAATGGGAGGGATGTCCTCAATAGCTTGCTTTGCTTCCCATGGCAGCTGTCAGCAGCTCTGGGATTCTGCTAGCCATGTATTTGTTTATGCCCTGGCAACAACTCAGTCTCTGTTGATGAAAACCAAAGCAGCAGTGTGTTTGCTGAGTTGTCTGCAAGTGAGTTTTCAGAGCCTGTTTGTGTCCTGGTTAAGATTTAGGGTCCAGAATAACATGACAATTCAAGCCTGTGCTGTCCCCACTCTGTCCCCTCACAGTGCATTCCTTTGTTCTGCAGCCAGCCCTGGCACAGCTGTGGAGTGGTGTGACATGCAGAACTTCACCAGATCATGACAAGTGGGCTGTGTTAGGAGTTGATTCAGCCAAAAACTTACCTTGTAGGATTCCTTTCTGTCAGGTCTGGTTGTGGCTCATCATATGGTTATCTAAGTGCTGGAAGAGAGGAGGCAGAACCCAAGGCAGGAAAAAAAGGGTATTAGGTTGGAACAGCTGATCTTTTATAAAGTCAAGTAAATTGTTAGGTTTTCTCTTCTTTTTTTTTTTTTTTTTTTTTAAATTACAGTTTTGTGATATCAATAATAGTTATGCAACAAAGAAAACCTATTGGTTAAAACTATGGAAAATTGAGTAAAAACCAAATTCTAGTAAGTTACAGATGTGAGCTTGCTTATCTGTGATTGCTGTGGAAACCCAAGGACATCCCACTTGACAGAAGCTAAAACATCACACTCCTGAACTACAAATGAAAATGTTTTCTTTTTTTTTTTCATGTGTTTTGGTTTATGGGTTCTCCCCCCTGCCCCTTTTTTTAATGTGTTTTTGTTTTCCATGCTATAGTAAGATGTCAGATAGGAAATCTCATTTTGGGCCAAGTGTTTTTCCTTCACAGATGGCAATTTATTTGTTGGTTTTGTTTATTTTTTGTGAATTTTTTGTTTGTTTGGTTGGTTGGTTTGGTTTGTTTTAACTTTGGCTACTGTGTTCAAGCTTACAGAGTAAACCTGCTTTTATTTTATAGGATTTCCTGTGGTATCCAGAAGTTAATGGCTCTATGAGGCAACGTATCAAATCTTGGACTGAGGTTTGTCTCCACTGTTTATTTCAGGAAAATATAACAACTGACTGAAGACTACTACCTTTTTTTTTCATCATTAATATTTTTTTAATCATTAACTAATGGACAAGTTGAATTACACTTAACTAAGATACAAATCTTAATTAACCTGCTCAGTTTATTAAGTATAATTTGTGAATATTTACAAACTAATTCCTTTTTACTTTGTGTCTTAGGGTTCTGTGGCAAAACCTCACATAATTGTGGCAGGAGCTGCCACGGTAAGTTACACAAATGGGTCATTTCAGAAGGAAGTTCTAGTAGGTAACTTTTGTGCCCTCAAGTTAGTTGCATGATGAAGTTGTTAAACCCAGTTGTGAATTTGCTGTTATAACAAGGAATTCTAAAAGATTTTTTATTATAGCTCTGTGATGTACATGATGTTTTTTGTCAGCAGTAGCAGGTGAAAAGTATTAATCAGCTGGAACCTAGCTAATAAAGTAGCTTTGTTAAAAGCAAATTAATTAAGGAGCTAAATAAAAGTATTTGCATGCTAACTGTGAATTATTTTGAATAGACTCTTTCCAGTTACAAAATACTGCTGTGATCTGGAATGCTTTTTTTTGAGTGCACATTTTTCTTTTAGACTTATATGTCAGACTCCATGAATAATTCAACAACCAGAGAGACTACACTCCCTGAATCTTGTTCCACTGCAAGTTTCCACCACTGCTGTAGGCTGCAGCATCTCAGAAAGCAGAGCTGCCAAGGACCTGAAGTGGTCTCCTAACCTATTCAGTTTGCCAAAGCATAGGATCAGTTATTCCTGTGTTGCACTTGACAAGTCAGCAAATTCTTTCAAGTGTCTAGGGACAGAATTCAGCAGCCCTGCCTAGATAGTCTGTTCCAGAAGTTGAACAACTCCTCATCTCATTAATTCTGATTAATTCATAAAAAAGATGTTGCCTTTTAAACAAATCCTTTGAAAGCAGTTTGGTTTAGAGACATCAGAACATAGGTTAAATAGGCATGTAATTTATGAAAAATAATGCATATGTTAAGCTGAATGTCATATACTCTACATTTAAGCATTCTGTGTAAATATAATTATCTGTCTAGACAGCTGCTTCATCCAAAATAAATTTTTTAGCACTTTAAAAGTGAAGCCTAAAGAAATAATCTATCTTTAGAGAAATAAGGAAAAATAACACTAGTAAAAAACCAATGAAATCAATTGATTTAGGGACCTCAGACTTGTAGGTTCTGAATCTCTTTCTTTATTTCTCCAGTGGTCTATCAAGATCCACAATGGCAGCAATGAAGCCCTCACACAATACAAAATCAATATCACATCAATTGCACCTCTTCTGGAAAAATTAGCAAAAAGCAGTGATGTTTACTGGGTCTTACAAGGTAAGGTAATGAACATTAGGTACCACTTTGTACTGCCCCTGTCTGCTGAATCATTATCTTGTAGGATAGGGAAAACTTAGTCTGTAGTGTGTCTGTTCTCCCTGTGCTGTGCTCCTGACATGCTCTGGGGAGTCAAGAACACAAGTGCCTAAACCAGCTGCATTTCTGTGCTGGTGGTGTGTGAAATTTTCTGATGACATAAATAACAGGAAAGGTTCAACAAGTGCATCCTCTGTGTGTGCCTAGAATAAATAGACATACTCTAGAGAACATTGAGAAATCTCTAGAGTGAAACTTGCTTCTGCATACTGAGCACTGATGAATTAAGATCAGGAGCCAGAAATCATAGTTTACAATAAGTTTTTTTATTACAGAAGCAAGCTGGTGTTCTTTTGCTTCAATAAAACTAAAGTATGGCCCTGACACTGAACATTGAGCTCATAGGTGGAAAGTCCTCCTGGTTTTTCTGCCATAGAACATATAATTTGAGATTATCATCACCTCAGAGACAGATTTTTGTCCCACCATTCTGTTGATAAGGTCCATTTAAGTCATCTCTGAGCAATTTAATGGAACAGATAAGAGGAGAACCAGTCTGTCCACAGGGAATTGTCTAGGCATTCATTGTCCAAAATTAAGCATGCAGTAGCTAAAGTAAAGCAACTTAAAGTTTGTACAGTGTGCTTCACCAGAGCTGTGAACATCAGCAGCTTTTTGTAGCAATTTACTGATCTCTAGCTGACCTTTTGTTCTAGAACCCCATAGAGCTTTGTGTTAAGCTGTACATAATTTCTGAAGCCTGCAGGCATTAAGTGGTGTTCCATTCTTCTGAAAAACTGAGAATCTGCCAGCAGTTAAACTGGGATCATCAGGAGCAAGTGGAATGTGCTTATGGACTATGGCTTAGAGAAATGAGAAGCTGGTTTCTTCTGCAGTAACTAGAGGGTTTGAGAGATTTACTATTTTTTCCCCACATGTCTATTCTGCTGCCTATCTTCTGTCCTCTTGGCTTTGGAGTCTTTCCTTGGGGGATTCCATTTCTGAGAGAAGGCATAAGCAGCTCTGCACTCCAGCATTATACACTTCTCCTGGGTTTGGGGAAATTAAACAGGCATTCACGTGGCCAAAGCTTTCTAATCTATAAAATAATATATATATATGCATGTCTAGGCAATGGTGATAAGAACATTTCATCATAAACAACTCCAGTTGCTACTCTAGTTACTGGAACAGCCACTCCTTGCTGAACAGTTTTTTCTGTACCATTAAACAATTGCCACTACCCAAATAAGACCAGCTTCTGCAACTTGAGCTGAGTGTATCTGCCAAGTAAAAGATTAATGTGCTGTTTCTTGTTCCTTTGAAATTCAGATCCTGTTTATGAAGATATGCTGAGTGAAAGTAGGAAGATGATCACTAATGAGAAGATAGATGCTTATAATGAGGCAGCTGTTCGTATCCTGAACAGCAGCTCCAGGAACTCCAAAGCTAAAGTGAAAGTGTTCAGTGTTTCAAAACTGATAGCACAAGAAACTATCATGAAGTCTGCAGATGGGCTGCACCTCCCAGAATCGAGCAGAGACACAGTAAGTGTTTTGATCACTGGTCAACATTAGAAAGTATCAAGAGTAAAAGAAGCTTTTCAGTGAGTGTTGTGAAACAGCAGGCAGTAGGTAGTGAGGACCTGCACATTTCTCAGGACATTCTGTTCAGAAGATGCTAACAGGTGAGAGGTCTTTTATCTTTAACCTACCAATAAATATGCACTCAGGGAGCACCTCTGAGCTGTGTTCACCCACCCTTCTTGTGACAGCTCTCCCTGTGTTGCTTGTAGTTCTGCTGCTTTGCAGGTTTCACTTGTTTTCTGGTACTGGATGAAATAAATGTGTTAGATTATACTTAGATGATATAATCCTGCCTGCCAGGGGGGTTGAAGAACTCCAAGGTCCCTTTCAACCCCTAATACTCTGTGATAAATATCTTGCCACTGGTTTCAGTCTCTTTGTCATAGACACTTTCATTACCATGCACCTTTAGGACCCAAATTTGTGAGCTGTCTTTCATTTATAGCTCATTTTAAAGCCATTTTTAGCTTCTTTTAAAGGAGAGAATGCTTCTGGTGTAAATTTAGGTCTTCTTGCTTACCATGAGAAGCTCAAGGAAAAGATACTTTGACTGTAGTGTTGAATGCAGCTAGATGTATGGGGATGATGTGAAATTATGGATTAAAGGAGAATTGCATAAGTTTTAAGTCATGCATGGTCTAGAAGAAAAATTCTTCCCATGAAAATGTTAACTTTTTAATTAGAACTTAATAGATACAATTGATATATATAATTGAGATATCTAATACTGCTTATTTCTTTGACAGAATGCAATGATTCTTATGAATGTCTACTGCAATAAGATAATGAAGCCCATTGATGGTTCCTGCTGCCAGCCTCAGCCTCCTCTCACTCTGATCCAGAAGTTAGCTTTCTGTTTCTTCACCTTCTCCATTCTTGGATACTTCATTATCAGTGTCATCCATCGGAATCATTACCGGAAGAACAAATCCTGCACTGACCTGGAAAGTGGAGAGGAGAAGAAACCTGCCAGCAACCCTCCTCATCTTTCCACTCTAGAGATGCTCTTACACTCCTTCTGCAAACTTGGGCTGATCATGACCTATTTTTATCTGTGTGACAGAGCAGATCTGTTCATGAAGGAAAATAAGTTTTATACACATTCATCTTTCTTCATACCAATCATCTACATCTTGGTTCTGGGGGTATTTTATACTGAAAATACCAAAGAGGTAATCATTGTGTTGGCATCCAGCTTATGATGTTGCTTCCCAGTTTGAATGTGAATCACTAACTTGCTAAATACTGAAAGTTAAATACTCATCTGCAATAAAAAAATGCACTCACAAATAATGTTTGCATGGAATTGGGTGCAAAAGCTTTTTGAAAACATGGGTGTGAGAACTCTGAGCCAGTCACTCAGATTGGCCATGATCATAGCTCAGATGCAAGAGAGCTTAGATCATGTTAAAATCTAGTAGACCTGTGTCCACTGAAGGCTTTTCCAATTGAGACCTGCTTACCCATAAAGTGGTTTCTTGTTTTGAACTCCTTCTCCTCATTTTGTAGATGTTGGTTGTACTTGTTGGAATAGCAACACTCTTGTTTTGTTTTGCAATAGACTAAAGTGTTAAATAGAGAACAGACTGATGAATGGAAGGGCTGGATGCAGCTTGTTATTTTGATTTATCATATCTCTGGAGCAAGCACTGTAAGTATTTTGAATTTCTTTTTTTTCTTAAGCGGGAATGCAATTTGTGTGTATTACTTCAAAAAAGATTGTGCAAATATGTGTTAAAATTTAATAGAGTAAATAGCTAATGCCATTGTTCCTGAAGTTTTAAAATTGTATTAGCAGAAATAGTTTTCTTCTCTATTTAAGTGTAAATTTAATTGATAAAAGATTTTTATGCCTTACTTAACCAGTGAAAAAATAGATTCATTTTCTCCATGTAGAATGTTAGATTATTTTTAATTGATAGCAACACTTCTCCTTTATGTTCTGAACTTGAAACTGCTGAACATAACCTTTCTAAGAGCCCTGCTTAAGTCACTCTTAACTGGTAATAGAATATGGAAAGTGTAGAGCAATAAGTAGAAAGAAATTGATTTTAACATCAGAGATGTTAGGGCACCAAAAGTGCTTAGTGCAAAACAGAGAAATACAGCACAATGTTTTCTTCCTCAGTTAAACCCAATTTATCACAATGCCAAAAAAAAAGCATAAAATGGGAAGGAAAAGAAAGCCAAAACCATTTATGTGTACATTGATAAAAGGTGCTTTATTTTTCTCAACAGTTTTTGCCTGTGTACATGCACATTAGAGTTCTGGTTGCTGCATATCTGTTCCAAACAGGTTATGGGCACTTCTCATATTTCTGGATAAAAGGGGACTTTGGTGTATACAGAGTGTGTCAGGTAAGAATATCTACTTAGCACTTTCATAAAGTAATTTGTTCAGATGATAAAATATCCATAATGTATCTGTAGTGCATAAATACTGTGATATGAGCTCAGTTACCAAGGTGTGCACATTAAAACTGGCCATTGCTTCTATGCCATTTGACCTGTTGAATATTGTTCCTCTAATTCAAACATACAGAATATAAATGATATTTACAATGAAAAAAATGCACATAGGTAGGCTTTCAAATGCCAATTCTTCTCTGTCTTCTTTCTTCTGACACCCTCCAGGTTTTATTTCGTCTCAATTTCTTGGTTGTGGTGCTGTGCATAGTGATGGACAGACCCTACCAGTTCTACTACTTTGTGCCATTAGTCACTGTCTGGTTCATGATCATTTATGCCACCTTAGCTCTATGGCCTCAGATAGTCCAGAAGAAAGCAAATGGTAAGATTTCCTTCTTTTCTGCATGCCAGAGTGGGAGGGGTTGGAAGGCAAGTGTGGGGATCATGGAGTCAAATCCCCCTGCCAGAGCAGGGGCACCCAGGGCATTGCAGTTGATTGAAAAGCTGTCATCATGTGGTAAATAATATTTATGACTGTGTCTATCATTAAGCATAGCTACACTAAAAAAATAACAATTGTTATTGATGGATTTTGCCATTGATCAATGGTGAACCATGCACTGATTTGATTCATTTCTTCCTTCCTCAGGGAACTGCTTATGGCACTTGGGTTTGCTGCTGAAGCTGATTTGCTTGCTGACATGTATATATTTTCTCTCATATTCTCAGGTTTGTAAATTTTGTCTATTTTCATCCTAAACAACCCAAGAGTACATTCCCTGTCTGTGCTTTTCAATGTGCTCATAACTTGTGTATTGCCTCCTGTATCATATTTACAGAAGGAAAAAAAAAAAAGAACCTTTTAGAGTTTCTTTTCAATTGTGAATTGGTAAAAACACTTGATTTCTTGATGATTTCTAGCTGTTTATTGACTTTGGCATGAATGCTTTGGACATGTTGATTTTTCTACAGGGTGCATTTGAGAAAATCTTCTCTTTCTGGCCACTTTCCAAGTGTTTTGAGTTGAATGGGACTGTCTATGAGTGGTGGTTCAGGTGGAAGCTGGATCGCTATGTAAGTAGAATTTGCAGCAATTTTTCCTCATGTCTCAAGTGTGGTTTTTAATCTGGGGTGGAAGGAGGGTTGTTTTCCTTCCCTCCAGGGAAAGAAAGTTTGTCCTAGAGGATTGTTTAATAGAAGGCTAAGCTGAATCCACCTTAGCTCTGCAAATATCTGTCACAGCCTTGCTTAAAAGGTGAACGTTGATTTATTTGCTGTTGGATCCTGCTTGGTTTGCTTTAAGTCATAAAGTGATCTACAATTATATTTTCTCAACAATTTTACTTTGAAAATAGTAAAATTTTTGCTTTAACCTGTACCACTTCATGCTATTGAAATATGAAGGTAATTATTGTGGTGGCTTTCTTAGTAATTTATTTGGGAAGTGTTACCAATTAAGGATATCTTCTCTTTTAAGGTTTCCTTTAACCCTCTCATAGACAAGGTCTTGATGCCCAAACCAGACTGTTCTTGCACATGTTTTCCCAGGGTTTTCCAGTAGGAAAGTGCTTGCTTTCCAGTTACTGATGCTACAGCTGGGGGAAATAGAAGGAGGAGACACTGGTTTGGGGTTTTTTTTGCCTTCTTGGTGAGATAAATGGAATTTCTAAGATGGGCTCATTCTCCTGCTAACCTTCTCCTTGTGTGTCTCTCCTGATGGCCTTCAGCAACTGAACTGAGGGAGGTTTCACCTGCCAGCTTGGGAAATGGCCAGGCACTCATGGGTTCTTTTTCCACAGAAAAAGCCCTTTTCAATGCTGGCATAGATTGCAGAGGGGATAATAAGTACTTGAAAGCTTCTTGAAATTTCATAGTTGTGTCTTTAATGCTCTGTGAAGCATCACTTGAGAGTCCTTTATTTGTAGCTTTTGAGTTGGGTTAAAAATGCAGCTTATGACAGCCTAGAGTAGAAAATCTTGGTTTTGTTTGCTTCAGTAAATGTGGGAAAGGACCCTTTGACACCCAAGTTTTGAATTGCAGATAATTTCTCCCATAGTGTTGCTGTTAAGAGTTCATACCTGAAGTGCTTTTAAAAGCCATGAAATATCCATTGCCTTCTGTTTGTCTTTTCTAGGTGGTTTTTCATGGGATGCTGTTTGCTTTTATTTACCTGGCATTGCAGAAACATCAGATGATATCAGAAGGAAAGGGAGATCCTCTTTTCTCCACCAGAGTTTCAAATGTTTTATTATTTATTTCAGTGGTGTCCTTTTTGGTATGTACCTAGTAGAACTAGTTACAGTTATATATATAACTAGTATAATCAGGTTTCTAAATCTCTACAGAGTACTTTTTCTGAAGTTCTTGTTTAGAAAATATACTGATTTAAAATATATTTATATATAACTAGTATAATCAGGTTTCTAAATCTCTACAGAGTACTTTTTCTGAAGTTCTTGTTTAGAAAATATATTGATTTTCAAAAAAACTAACTTGATCAGGAGATATTTCAGCCATGCACAGCACTACCTACCTACTGACTAAAATATTTTTTCTTTCATTCAATCATCACTCTTTCATTTCATTGCAAAGAATACAAGAAAATTGGATCATAAAAATGCTATGGTAGATAATTCAGCTCTTCACTCTTAATTTCTTGTCCATTTGTGGTGACAAAATGGTCAGCAACATGGCTGTATCTTAGGGCATGGCTAGTAGGGTTTTTACCAGTTGCACAGAAGAATTTGAGAGAAAGACTGAACTAAACACTAAACTCTGTTGCTGTCCTGCATCTAGTGACCCAGCTGTGGCTGAAGCTTTCCCAATAGCTTGCTTCATGTTTCAGTTGTGTATTCACATGCAATTACATGTAATTACTACACAGACTGATTTTTCTGTCTTTCAGACCTACTCAATTTGGGCCAGTAGCTGTAAAAACAAGACAGAGTGCAATGAACTACATCCTTCTGTTTCTGTGGTGCAGGTAATGGTAACTGGGAGTCCTTTTCCTTTCAGTGCTGGAATCTGGGCTCTTTTGCTTGGGGTTTTTAAAAATGTGGTTTTCAATACATTTTTGCTTTAGCCTGGGGTGTCAGATGTTGGGCTTTGTTCTCATGTCTGAACATGAAACAGAGTTTAACAGCATTTCTCACTGCTTCTCACTGCCTTTAGGCTCTGCAATCACATATTCTCATCCCCTCAAGTGAGTCCAGAGCACCACACAGCTTGGTGCTGTTGGCAAACTCACTGAGGGTGCCCTCAATGCCATTGTCCATGCCACTGACAAAGGTGTTGCTGTGAGCATGTAAGAGATTTGCACTTCCAGTGCCCACTCTGTTAAAGCACAGACTGCATGGATATTCTGGGGGGGTTATGTATTTTTAACCAAAATGTAATCCATGCTGCACTTCACTTTAGACAGTGAAAATGGTTCTTTATTAAGACAGTGAAAAGAAACTATTTGTGTATGTGTGGAATCTGCTTGGCTTCCATCCACAGCCACTTTTTTTTTCTTTTCTAAAACAGATTTTAGCTTTCATCCTCATCAGGAACATTCCTGGGTATGTCAGATCTGTGTACAGCTCCTTCTTTGCCTGGTTTGGCAGAATCTCTCTGGAGGTGAGTGATCAGAGCAGTCAGTTGGAACCTAGAAATGTAAGGTGGTTTTAACTTCCAAACTAGCAGGAGATATAACTAGTGAAAACATTTATTGGCTTGTTGTGTTTGACCTACTCTAGCATTGGAGCTTCCAGCTACACCTAATTAAGAGCAGTGGCAGCCTCACAGTAGCCAACCTGTTTCTTACACTGTGCTGGGGCAGTGTTTGGGGTTGTGAGAGTGAGCATTTAATGCTGCAGTAAGTTGTGTGTATGCAGTTGGAAGAGAAATATTTAGGCCAGTTAAGAGTCAGCATGAATGATACTGACTTGGGTAAGTGTTCTTACAAATGTCTTTGCCCTGGAAAGCTTTCCTGCATTCATAAACACTGCAGAGAAAATCCTCCTTAGTGCAGATTTTCCCTTGTTCCATTGGCTGGATGTTTGGAACAATGGGATTTATCTTGTTTTCCATGTCATTTGCTGTTTAGTAATATTGAATGTTGTTTTCATTGTAATACTAAGATATATTTACAAAGGGAAAGGAACTTGAGAGTATAATTATAACTAATTATAATACCAGTAGGTAGTACATTATATTGAATTTTTTTTTTTAATAGGATCACTTTTTCACTGTTCTAATTCCTAGTGAATTTGCAGGTGCTGATAACTCCATGGACCTTTGCAGTCCAACCATTATCTTGTATTTGCAGGTGTTTTGCTTCACTCTCTCACCAGAGCTACCACAACTGAGCATTATTGTTATTGATAAATGTTAATTAATCAGAAATGTCTGATTTAAGCAGAAGCACAGTCAGTTGATGCAGTAGTAATAATTGTATGGGTTTAGTATATTTAAAGTATTATTAAACACACTTTTCTTTCTTTTCTTTCAGCTTTTCATTTGCCAATACCACATCTGGCTGGCAGCAGACACAAAGGGGATCTTGGTACTCATTCCTGGATATCCAATGTTCAATGTTCTTGTCAGCACTTTCATTTTTGTGTGTGTGGCACATGAAATTTCTCAGATCACTAATGACCTGGCACAGATCATGGTTCCTAAAGATAACTCAACTCTGCTGAAAAGGTTGCTATGCATAGCTGGATTCTTCTCTGGACTGCTCCTCTTCTCAGCAGTGCAAGATCAGTCGAGGCATTGACTTGAAAAGATTCTTGGAATGAATCTCTCTTTGGGTTTCTTTTTGTGCCTGAACAAAAACTTCTCACCTGGAGGCACAAGGAGCTGTTTGGATCATGCGTGTGGAAGATGTACATAGTGCACCTGTACATACTCTGTGTGGAAACAGCCTTCTCAAGCCAGCTGAGAAACAAGAATGCACTGTACAGAATTGCATGTGAACATGAGTCTTTTCTACTGGATAGCTGTTGTTTACATATCTGTTTAAAGGTGACAGAAGAAGTGAAGCTCCAAGGCTGAGCCTGCTGGGGGTGTCCTGAACTTCACTTGTTGGGCTGGCCGAGGGAAGAATGGATGTCACTGCAGCTGCCCAGGGCTCCTGCTTCCACCTTCTCACCAACAACCATCAGCACTGGCATCCCTTCTAATGGTGGCCTTTAGCTGATGGGGAACATGAAGTTACTGGTAAACCCGGGCATTTTTCTGGACAAAAAATGGTAATTTTTTTGTTCAGAAACTAGTATTTTGGGTGGAGATAGTATAAGTTGTGTGAAACCCTTTATACCTGCAAATAAAGTCATCACCAGTTCAGAGATTGAAGATCACACACAAGTTCATGTAAAATTTTAGTGTTTTGTTTTGTTACTAGTAAATATGGTGAATTCTGAGGTGAAATTTTTATCAAGAAAACTTGGTTTTTTCCTCCCTAAAATAGTTGGCTTTTTCATCATTTTTCCACTAATTCCTTTAACTGTACAATCCCACTGCACAAACAGAGGGATAGTTTTCAGACTAGTTCAAGACTGAGAATTTTTGGAAGACCTCCAAGCTTTTCTAGTCAGAGGAAATTCCATTGTAGCCACTCCATCAAATCTTCAGGAAACAGCAGAGCAGGGCAGCAGTTTGCAGGTCACCTTGAACTGGGTCTCCTTAGGGAACTGGTGCCAGTCTATCCTGTAATAATTTTCATTTAAAAGGATGTGAGTGAAGGGTGGAAGTGACTCTGTTGATAGCAAGAGGAGGAGAGACTGTCTTAGTACATGCAGAGGGTTGAGTCTCAGAATTACAAATGAAATTCTGTTGGAAGGAACCTTTTTCCCCATTCTTTTTAGCACTTACTATCTTTCTGGTAAAAAAAAAGCTGAAGAAATAGCCCTTCAGGGTGGCAGTGACAAGCTGTAATGAATGTCCCACTTAGTGGAGGTGTGATCCTTTCTTTGCCATCTGTGGTTTTGGTTCCAGTGATAATCTGACCTCTCACTGGTTTGGCATTTTTTTGTTCTAGTGATTTCTTGTTAGCAAAGACATGAGCACAATTTTGTTTTCCAAGCATATGTGCAATTATGTGTGATTAGAAACAACACGAATCCTACTTGTACCATATGTGCTGTCACATACATGGCTTCACTTTTATCCCACTTAAAAAATGGAAATCAAACTTGCAGAAAAACTTATGATTAAAAAAAATTGGTTGGTTGTTTTGTTTTGGTGGTAAACAGATTATTTTAAAGAATGACCAGGCATTTAACATGAAAAAAATCATTAATTTCCCCCCAGATTCAGTAGCTTTCCTGAGTCTGGCACCTACTTTGAAGCTGTTGGAAAGGCACTGAGCTGTTTGTTCTTTGTGTGCTTTACTTCCCCTGTTGGAGAAGTTCACCTCTTTGGTCAGTAGATGTGAATGGCTGAAAGGAATGGTAGAGTTGGCCACGTGGGTGAGGAAGAGGATGTGTAACTTCATCCACGCCAGTATTAGGAGCAATGGGGAAGTGTGAGTCTGAGAGATCATTTTTGTTTTGTTCTTCACAACTGAAGTATTATAATTTTATTTAACTGTTGTACAGACTTGGTTAAAAGATTTATTTTTAATGTTTGAAATAATGCACTTGTTTACTATATCTGTATGTGGGACAAATATATTTTCTTTTCAGGTCATGTAAAAATATGAAGTAATTTAAACATTAAATAAATGTGCTGTGGATACTGATTTTTGTAATGGGAGCTGCATCAATCAAGTGGAATCTTTCTAATGCTTGTCTGTAGCTGGGATACAGTTCACTATTATGCTTTCTTTAGATGGCAGTAGTGCAGCTTCAGTGTGACAGTCTAGGTGCTGTTACTCCTGATGAGTGGCAGATACTCCCTTGCATCACTGATTATTTCAGGTGCAATGCAGGAAGATTGCTCTGCAGTAAATCACTGCCCCAGGTATGATGATGATAAAGCTCCAGGCAGCTCCAGCAGCCAAACCCACCCCTGGAGCTCAGGGGACTTCTGCAGCAGAGGGGTCACAGTCTGCTCCCCTGGGATACAAGGCAGAGAAACTGCAGCAGAGCTCTGACTAGAGAGGATCTGTCTTGGCTTGTCTTCAGTCTGCTGACATCAAGAAGCCAACCCAGCCTTGAGATTTGCTTGGGTTAAGGAATTGAGCTTTTCCTTTAACTTAGAAGTCCTACACTGGATGGAAGAAGGGGCTCCTTAAGCACAGGATTTGCTATAAAGCACCTTGTATGATTAGGGAGATAAAAGCCAGTGTGGGCTGCAAACTCTCCAAGCTCCCCAGTTCTAGGACATGCTGAACCCCCCAAACCATCACCTCTGTGCCAGGTGTTAGGCACCACCCAGTGTCACTGTCCCTCCAGCTGTAACAGGAAGGTGTTCAGGCAGATCATGTGAAATAACCAGGCAGCAACATCACTAAATGTTTCCTGTTTATTAGAGTTGACATTTCATTTATTTACAAAGCCATGTAGTGCTGTTTAATTGGGCTGCAGCTGTCCATCACCACAGTATCAGTTCATATTGCCATTGTACAGTGTTAAGAGGCTGTGAATTTAACCATCAGCACTTTATTTTTATTAATTCTTTAGTCATTAAATGTCTTTAGCCAGTTTTAGAAATCTATGCTTCCCCAGCAATTCTTTTAATAAGTAAAAATAAATGGATTTGTTATTAAACTTACCTCAAAGCAATCAAGCTTTCAATCATAAAATACAGAGGTTGCTAATACTAAAGTCCCCTCCATCATGAGATGATTTTTTATGCAGGTATAAGACATTTCCTTAAAGATATTGGCACTGTTGCATATCAATACAAATGAGATGGGAGCAGCTCAGCTGGCAATTCATTGATTGTCACCCACAAGTTACTCAAACTGTTGTGCTCCAAAATCAATCCTATTTACAAAGTTCAGCCTTACATTGCTTTAAAAGTCATTTAAAATCCATGCCATTCCTTTCCCTGGCAGAGCAGTGACAGCTCACACCTCAAACAGAAACCAAGACATTAGTAGAAATCAAATGCTGATTGTACTTTTTTTCACAGCTTACATAAGAGAGGTAAGTGTGCAGATTTCTAATTCACTTTTCCTCCAAGCAGCTGGAAAAAGGAGGGGGTTAGTTAGGTTAATTAAAAAATTAGGAGGTTGCACTCACTGCAGCACTTGCCATCCTTGGTGCATAAAAAGGGTCTAAAAAGCAGCTCAGAACTTCTTTTGTCTTCCAAGGGGCTGCATTCAGATCCAAGTATGAAACTTGTTACCACTGTTTGCTTAAAAATGAACATAAAATCAGGTTTTGTGGTTTGAGAGAACAGGGTGAGAACTGTAAGACACAAAAAAACCCCCCAAAAAACCTAGTGATTACTTCAGTGTTTGTACAAACTCTGGTAACCTTAATGGTTCTTTTTAGACTCAATCTGAAATTCCTCAATTACTCAGAATTTCTCTTCACAGAGACCTAAGAAAGCTCAGCTAAGGAAATGCAGCCAGGCTTTAGGAATTTTAAAGCAGACATGGCTTTCTAGTTCCAACTGCAATGTCCTGCTGAACATGGAGCTTCTGAAAGTGTAAGTAGTAAATAAAAAAATAAAACTGCATTAGGAATATCACAAAAAAAAAAATCTATTGAAGAGCATTTTTAAGGAGTTACAAAGACAAACAAAATGTACCCTTGTTTATTTGCAATTTCTGCCTACAGTAGTTTGTAACAGTTTCTTCAACCAGATGAATGGATGGATTTTAAATTTTTTATTGCTTACAAGTCACAATTTCAACAGGAATACTTAGAGGTTTTTGTTTGGTTTAGTCAGTATTTGTTGTGGTGGGTTTTTTTTCTCTTTCCCAAAAATAACCTAGCTTGTTACATTTTGGTATCTCTACAAAATTAATGCCTAATAAATCTGGAATACTTTTTCTCACCAAGTTTTCATGCTTTTTGTGTGCAAAGGCAAGGCTCTCACATCATCCCTCTGAACAGAGCCTGAGACCCTCTGAACCTGCTGCTTATGTTGAAGTTTCCATTTCCCTGTTTAAAACTTCCCAGGAGAGATCACAAGCCAGAATAAAGTTTGATATTTATTAATACAGATATATATATATATATGAAAGATTATTTTTCTGAATGTAGCAAATATAAAAAGTTATCAGTGTTTACAAAAATGTCCAAAGTACAAAAAGCTACAGTCCATTAGTTCTATGGAAGTGACTGGACTCTCTGGCACTGAACTCAACACTGTGGGCATGCATATTATACACCAGAAAAACTCATGCACCAACCAGAACAAAGACAATTGGCTGCCTTCTCTGATTACAAATTCATTGCTTCTGTTAGTTTTCTTTCCTCAGGAATACCATTTACCTGCAAACAGAGGAGAATGTATATAATCCCCCAGTGGAGATGATGCTGCAACAGTACTGAAGTGTTAGCTGCTAGCACAACATGGTGTTTATTTGTCCAACAACCACACTGGAGAAACACAAGTACAACCTGGACCAAAAGATGATGTATGTATTGAAGAAAAAGCTTTGTTTGCTTCTGGGAAGAGAGGGATCTGGGGATTGTTTAACTGGGAATTTCTCTTTCTCTTTGGGATCTGACAGACTTCATAGGGAGACTGTGAGGCTCAAAAGAAAAATGCAACATACAGTCTGCATAATACAGAATAGTCACTATTTGGTCTTTAGCATTATAGGAATATTCCAGAAACTCTTTCATCTAAGCACCTTAAGAGTCCTCATAAATGTTGTCTATCACCAGAAAGACAATTAAAGAGCTTCATATGATTTTTCATACTGGAGACCAGTAGCATTTTCAGCAGTGTAACATAAACATCAGATGTGTCCCCTTTCATATTATTCTTTCATATTAGACTTTACCTTTGGGAAACTATCAAGCATTATGTCAGCTATTAAATCTAAAAAAAAATGTTTTTTACTGGGTGATTCAAATTACTTAAATCACTTACTTAAGCAGATAGTGGTTAGTTGACATGGTCTAGTAACCACTATCAACCACTTAAATTACTATGTAAGGTCTGCTGAAGCTTTCCAATAACTTCTTGTTCATGGTCAGGGTGGTGACTGATAGTTGTCAATATACCTGAGTGTGTTACTAGGAATTCTCCATATGAAAGGAAGAAAATTAAACAGTGAATGTCTAGTTTTCTAAGGGTTTTTTTGTCCTTAAGTGGTTTAGTTCTGTACATTTCTTGTGTGAACAGATCAATAAAAAATGGATGGCTAAGTCTGTGCTACTGGAAAAATCTTAGGAGAACCTGGTATTTTTTTTTTAAACATAGCTTTCTAAAAATCTAACCTTCTGACAGACAACATGAGTCCTAGATACCCTTTAGAAGGTCAACTGCAAGAGGCAGATGCCATCATCAGTGATTCCAGTGTCACCTGCACACCTGAGTTAGGAAGGAAGGTGTTGTTGTAAACCAGAGCAGAGGATGAAATATTGTCCCAACTGTTCTCCCTGCCTGACTTCTGAGAGCTTATCACAGGCAGTGTCTGATGAATATGAAAGATCTGTATTCTACTGAGATCATGTACTACAGGAAACAGACACAGGAGGGTGTTTGAGATCAGGTTTTGTGGCAGCTCTTCAGTGTGAATTGCAGTCTTGTATTTCATACCTTTGTATTCTCACTCCTGTCAACACAGGGATTTTGCATCTTTTTTTTTTACTGCAAGACAGACTAGAATTCTTTTAACAAGTCACCCCAGAAGAGCTGAACTATGTGTCCTTTTCATTCTTCCTCCTTTAGAAGGCCTGGAGCAGTGAGTGTTAAGAGCTCCACTAAATGCACCCAAAGCAGTGCTGGAGGCTTTGGACTGAGGCTCTGGCTGCCAGGGCCATCACCATTTCCAGTACAATAAATTTCACAAATAGCAAAGCTAGCAGAACTGCACTCAGCTTGCTTTTAATAAAGGTCTTTCTCATTTCCAGATAACAAAAACCCCCATGTGGGCAGAAGCAGCTATTATATACTTGCCTCAAATCTCTGAAATGTTGTCATACGAAATTCTCCTTTAATCCCCGAAAGCAGGAATGAAGAAAAAGGATTTTGAATGCAAAGAAATAGTTGCTTATGTAACTTCCTAAATTAAAACAAGTCTTCCTCTTCAGCTGTACTTCCCAGATTATGTTCAGTACTTACCTAGATCTAGAGTTTTGCCTAAACACCTCTGTGAATAGTCAAAAATCATACCTTGGCCTCTACATTTTCACTGCATGATCCTTATCCCCTTTCACGTGGCTGTGGGTACCTTTTTCTCACACCTGAGAAAACCATGAGGTTTCTGTTGTATGGATTCCGGTGCCTTACACCTTAGTCCTAAGGTAGCATTTATTCTGTTCCATCAGTCCCATCCCAAAACTGTCATCAGTGTATCAAAAAAACTACTAAACCCCCCTGCAAACTGAAATGAGGATGCTGTGCTACTTTGCTTTAATGGAAAATGCTTTCCACTGTCCACACTCCTCCACACTGGTCACTTACAGCTGGAGTATATTCTCAGTACTGACCTGCACTCTGCTGCTGTGGAATCTGAGTCTGATGGGGCAGGTTCCTACATAAAAAAAAATAAAATAAATTAAAATAGCATCTTTAATGCTTCCATAAAAAATCAAGTCTATCATGCATGAAAGCTCAATATTGAAAATAACTTTTTTTGCTTATGAAGCAAAAAAAACTCATGGCCATTTCATTTTATACCAGAAGGTCTTTCTTGCTGCTTGAAATGCAACCATCAGAGCACTCCTGAGCTACTGGTACCTCCATAATCACCACAGTTCCCAGGGAAAGCACTGGTATCCATAGTGAATTTGTGCAACATAATTAAGAAAGAAAAGCTCAAAACTTACTGCTGTGTTTGCATCAGTGGCATGCTGGTGTTCTCATAGCTGTCTGTGTGCAGGGGGGGCAGGATCTCCCCAGTCACTGGGTGAAACACAGGCAGGGTGGAGAGAGGCCAGGCTATCTCTCTGTTCTTGGACATGTCACGGAGCTCTTTGGTTGATTTCTGTATGGCACTGTGGTGCACCAGCTGGATGCTAGGTCAAAGGGAAAGAAAAAAGTAAGTATCTTACAAATATGAGGATGCATGCTACAGACTCCATAGTACAGCAACTGCTGTAAACTTTTGCATAGTTAATTTAATAAATACCAGATTTATTGAATTTTTAAGAAGTAGTTATTCCATTAGGTTTTGCTGTCTGGAGAAGTATTTTTCACAGAATCCAAGGCTGTGCAATTTATAGCTGATGTTCCATTTATTTGCTGCATTTAAAACTCTGGTTAACTCCTGATTCTTGTGGTAGGTTCATAAAAACCTGTAGATTAATTTTAATACACTCCACAGTACAGGCACTAGACACCCTCCAGGATATTTGTTCTCCTCTTCACTGCCTTTAAGATACAGGCTGGGAAGTCCCAATAAACAGGAGTTTAAATTACATATTAAAATATTTATTCTAACAACACTCTTCTATTTTGAATTAACAGTCGTTAATTTCAAACCCTTTTTACTCAGGTCTTCTATCCTCACCAAGACTGATTTAAAAGCAGCTTTCACATTTATGAATTAAACCATGGATTAGAGAGAATGACAGGAGATTATGACACACACGTATGAAGCATGAGAAGCTACTGAGAATGGAAATTAAATGGTAAAAGAAAAATAACAGGAAAGAAGACACTTACTCTGGTGTTTGCATGTTTCTCTTTTCCCTAAAAACAAAACAAAATTTATGAATTAAATAATAGCATTGGTAGTTGGAACATTAAATCTATCTGATGATGAAAGGAGTAGGTGATGTGGAAATGCTGACAATGTTACTGCTCAATGCAACTTGGCAGCATTTGCAGCTGGGCCTGTGAGGAGCTGGGTGAGCAGGTGTAGAGATGGGATTCTGATGGCAGGCACACACACAGACACACAGAGAAATGAAAATGCAAGTTAAAGAATAAGCTTCTGGCTCAAATAAATACTGTGACAAGATGAAATTGTAGTTTGTGTAAGAAATGGCAGGAATTAAGTTACTTGCTGCTTTTCTTTTATGTGTTTTATTGTCTAAATTCAGTTCATCTCCTCGAGCAGATTTATTTTATTCAAGTTAGCATTTTAATCATTACTTAATACTTTCCTGAATCAGTGATTCTTTATTAGTATTTTATTTGATTGGGGCATTTTAGAGCTGTACACACGTTAAGATTTTGGGGAGTTTTGTGCATAGGTTGAGATTTTTAACCCTTCCAACTAGAATAATTAAAATTAAAATGCCCTATATCCCTTCTCCTGGAAACACTGTGTGCTCTTCCACGAGCAACACTGCAACCAGATCTCCTTGAGCCTGTTTTAAATGTTTTCATGAACTGAATGGGGTTCTTCTAACAACAGTCTTCTGTGCATTGTAAAGTTGGCCACATCTGCAATGAGCTGTTGTGGTGCTGAAGTACTCACACTCCTTCCCGTCGGCAGCACATGATGTAGGCAAGGATAAGGAAAAGCACCAGTGCTATGGCCGAGGGCACTGCCAGGGTGATCAGGAAATCCGAGTAATAGTCTCTGCTTTTCAGGGTATCAGAAGGTGGTTTGTACTCCCCCCCATCAGGCAGAATCCCCTCTCCACGGATCACTTCCTGAAAGGTGGAAACCTGTTTTGTGTTGTCAACCTGATACCCAGGGGGGAAAGAAAAAAGAGAGACAATTAATTAATGAAGTACCAGAATGGAAAACCAGGCAGCATTTCAACAACCATGACATTTAAAAGAATCCATATCACACATTTGACAATTTCTATACAATAACCTTAAAAAGCCTCTTTAGGAATTATTCTCCTTCCATGGCAAATACTTTAGTGTTCAGTGATTATTTCATAGAATCATGTAATGTCAGGGGTTGGAAGGGCCCTAGAAGATCATCTAGTCCAACATCCCTGCCAGAGCAGGGGCACCTAGACCAAGTCACCCAGGAACAGATCCAGGGGGGGCTAGAATGTCTCCAGAGC